>VMDO01006625.1:70631-98543 GCA_007922755.1 Pedetes capensis
GGGGGGAGAGGGAGAGAGGGTGGGTGGGAGAGACAGAGCGAGGGGGGGAGGCAAGTACTGGCTCCATAGGGTAGTTGAGAAGGCATATATTTTGTTATTCAAAATGTTTAATAGAGTGGCATACACATACACAGATATTTAAGTAAAATTGAGATAATAATCTAGCTAGAAAATGAATTCTAATTTCATTAATCCCACTTAATAAAAAAGGAAAAGAGGTTTTTATGACTATATGAATTAACTATGGTCATTAACAAAGCTATTATAATTGGTTTTATAACCAAAATTCAGCCTCTCAACTACGAGCTTTAGGCTTTGGCCACCATACATCCTCTATTTGATTTTACCTGCATTATGCAGAGGAAGAGACTTTGAGGACTTCATAGAAAACAGAGGGAAGACCTGTAATTCAGACTTTGATTCCAAATATTGACCCTGATGTGTCTGCATGTACCTAGGACTGTCCTTTCCTACACAGAATAAACTTACAGAATGGGAAGTGTATCTCTGCAGTGTCCTTGCCAACCTTGAGGAGTCCCACAGATTTGTGCATGAAAGCTAACACTCTTGAATGAAAGAACAGAAAAATCAATAAACCTTTGAATCGGATCGTAGACATGTTTTACAACCACTCAGCTCTCACAAAAGACATACACAACATTGAACTATCTGTGGCATTTAATCCTTTAATCAGCCTAAACTTTTAAGAGGAAATGCAATGCATTTGGAATAGCATTCCTAAAATTGGAATTTGATTAAATGGCCATGCTCTTCCCTTGCTGTTACTCAGGGTTTTGCAATACTACTCAACTGTGCAGGCTAGCTGCAGTAATTGCTCATATAACAATAACATATTGTTGGTGTGTGGAAAAGCCCATCAGCAATGCAACCACAGTCAGCCAGTCAAAGGACTGACAAACACTGACATTCTTTAGGGCAGCAGGAGGAAAATTATGTCTAAGTTCACAGGAAATTGTGAAAGTAAAAGGGGAATTGGCATGATGTTGATTTGAACAGGAAGTCAGGAGCCAGATCATGCTTGGCCTTCTTGATCATATTATACAATTTAAACTTTTTTAACATCAGTGGGAAGCCACAGATGTATTTTTAAGGGTGGGGTAAGTGCCAGGCGTGGTGGCGCCCGCCTGTAATCCCAGCAGTTTGGGAGGCAGAGGCAGGAGGATTGCAAGTTGGAGACCAGAGGCAGTCTGCGTAACTTAGCAAGACCCTGTCTCAAAAAGTAAAGAAAATGAACTGAGGGTGCAGCTCAGTGGTCCAGCCCTTGCAGAGCATGCAAGCATGAGGCCCTGGGTTCAACCCCCAGTACCACAAAAAAAAAAAAAAGAAAAAAAAAAAAGAAAGAAAAGAAAAAGAGTGGGGTAAGTATAAGATTTCATTTAAAAAATATTTTGGTCTTGGCTGTGACATGGAAGAAGCAAGGTAAGATGCTGGCATAGTCCTCAGAAGTACTGTGTCTACTAGGTGAGAGCTGATATAACCCAGATCTGGTTGATGGAGGTGAGATCTACATAAAACTTAGTGACTGGTTGTACTTGGAGGGAAGAAGGGGATGGTGGAGTCAAGGAAGTCTCCCTAGTTCTCAGTCTTAGCAAAGATAATAGCATTGTGAATATTGGCAACACTGGAGATCGAGGTTAAGCTATTTAGCACTGAATGTTGTTGTCGTAGGAAGAGAACCTTGTTGTTGTTCTTGTGGTTGTTATTAGGTGCTGTCAAGTCTGTATCAACTCATAGCAACCCTACGTACAACAGGCGAAACACCATTATCAGTGCTTCTCAGCTCTTCGTAGGGTTTTCAATGGCAGGTTGATTTTTAGGAGTGGGTTGCCAGGTCCTTCTCCCAAGCCTACAGTATCTGGTGTTCCCAGGCAGTCTCCCATCCAAGCACTAACCAGGCCTGACCCTGCTTAGCTTCCGAGATCTGATGGGATCAGAAGCCACAGGGCTATGGCTGCAGGTACGGAAGAGAACCTAGGGAATGCTTGGTGTAACCATACAGGAAATTCAAGCCCAAACAGACATATTGGCTTTGTCAGTATGACAGTGTATTGCAACATAGTCTGCACTTCATCTCCTGATTCATAGCCTAGCACTGTTAAAATAGAGAACTCTGTTGAAAAAGTTTAATGAGCATCTAATAGAGAATCTTGTCAGAAGGTGAATTTACAGTGAAGCTAATGAATTTCAGGATTCATAGCCTTCATGAGCACAGGATTTTGTGAGTGCTGGGAGTCTGGGAGCTATAGGTTGTCCAGGTGGGGGGGGAAGCAATCAGAAAATATATATATTCATGCATTTCTGCTAATCCACCTGAAGGTATCTCAAAGGAGAATAATGTGACTCTTCAAGGGACTAGTAATTTCTTGTGGTCTAATTTATCATTCTAATAAATATTCATTTTATAAGTTCATTTTATCCTTAATTTGGTCTTTTCTCAAAGGAGGCCTTAAACTCTAGAACTTGCATCCTCATACAACCTGATCCTGTTTTATATGGTTATAATTATACATCTCACAATTTCTATCTCAGATCTGGCTTCAATCTTGATCTCCCTTTGGAACATGTTGTTGTTGGGTGCCGTCGAGTCGGTATCCGACTCATAGTGACCCTCACAGGGTTTTCAATGGCTGAGTGCTTCGGGATTGCCTTGGGAGTGGATTGCCAGGTCCTTCTCCCACTCGTTTGGAACATAGGAATCTCTGTTTCATGCACCAAGTCAACATATTGTTTAGTGAGATCATTCTTTACTTTTGGGTATCCCTTATTTAATAGGTAGTTCTTCTAAAATTAATGACTACATCATCTGTGAAAAAAGTGGTTGGACTTAGGTGATCTTTCTGATCTTTTCCAATTTTGTCTTGTTTTTCTTAAAGAAATGGAAAAGTGCTAATTTTTATACCAAACCCTTCACTATGTCCCTGTAAAAATTTAATATTAGAATCTTATACATTTTGATTATGTGAATAAAAGGCAAGGAATATAGAAGAATTACTTCATTTTTGTGGGATTTTTCCTCAACAGAAACTTTTGTTATTTATTAGTGCATTTTACTTGGGATTTTAAAATGTCACTTAAATTTCAGTTTCATGCCAGATTTTTAAGCTTTGTTTTTCATTTTAGGGAAGTTGTGTCTCTCCAAAACTTAGCACTCAGAAAAGGCAACCAAAAAACCTAATGGAGAAGTCAGTTACTATTGTTTACTGATTACTGTTTTTAAGAGTGTAAAATCTTTTTTCTCCCTAGCCTACTTTCAGTTTTTTACATAGAAAAGGAAAAGCTGTGATTTTAGCTTATTGTCTAATCTCTACTGTTTAGTCCTTTTGCTTTTCTTACTGTGCCTTATGGCAAATGAAAGGAGAAAATATTCTTTCTTATATGTAGATACATATTTTATTTGGGAGAAAGACCAGGTAACCCACTCCCAAAAATCAATCTGCCATTGAAAACCTTATGAATAGCAGAGAAACAATGACAATAGTGTTTCATCTGTTGTACATGGGTTCGCTATGAGTCGGATACTGACTCGAGGGCACTGAACAACAACAACAACAACAACATATTTTATTTTCATTTTAACATAAAAATAGTTTCCTCAAATGAGTGAGAACATACATGTTTGTCTTTCTGAGTCTGGCTTATTTCACTTAAAATTATGATCTTTAGTACTATCTATTTTCCTAGAAATGACATATTTTCATTCTTCATTTTGGCTGAATAGTATTCCATTGTTGTTGTTGTTGTTAGGTGCCTTCAAGTCAGATCTGACTCATAGCGACTTTAAGTACAGCAGAACAAAACACTACCAAGCACTGTGCCATGCACACAGTCTTTTTAGTTTTGAGCTCATTGCTGCAGCCACTATGTTTCCTTTAATTCTGAGTTGTGCCACATCAGCAAATGGAGGTCCCAGGGGCTTTATCCCATTCCTGTTACTAAGGTCAACTCTATTTTGAGAAGGCAGCTCTTTCCCAGTCATTTCTTGAATACATTCCAGCCTGGGGGGCTCATTTTCTGGTACTATATGCTTCCCTGCTATTCATGGCGTTTTCAATGGCTAATTATTTTGAGAGTGGGCTTCCAGGTCCTTCTCTCTAGTCTGTCTTAGCCTGGAAGCTCAGCTGAAACCTGTCCACCATGGGTGGCCCTGGTGGTATCTGAGATACTGGTGGTATGTCTTTTTGAGCATCACAACGACACACAAGCACCCACAGCATGAAAAGCTGATGGACGGGTCGGGAGATATAGATAGACAGACAGACAGACAGACAGATTTTTTTTTGCATTCTTCTGTAGATGGACATCTGGGCAGATTCAATATCTTTTTAATTGCTAATAATACTGCAATGAACATGGAAGTGCACACATGTTTTTGGTATGATACCTTGGATTCCTTTGGGTATATGCCCAAGAATGGTATAGCCTGGATCATATGGTAGTTCTGTTTTAGTTTTCTGAGGAACCTCCATACTGATTTCCATAATGGCTGTACCAGTTTACAGTCCCACCAACAGTGTTGTATGGGTTCTTTTTTATCCCATGTCCTCTCCAGCATTTGCTATTTGTTTTGTTGGTGCTTGGCATTGTGAGTCCCTTGGGTGATGTGGAACCTCAATGTCTCTTTCATTTGCATATAGCTTGTATTGTTTTCATTTTTTATTCCAGTACATCCTGAGGTCCATATTCTGAAACTTGGATCACCATAATATGCATATTTGTGTTGTTGTTGTTGTTGTTTTTAGCTGCTGTCAAGTTGATGTCAGACTCATGGAGACCCTGCATACAATAGGCGAAACACTATTGTTACTGCTTCTCTGCTATTCATAGGGTTTTCAATGGTTAATTTTTTGGGGGGAGTGGGTTGCCAGGTCCTTCTCCCAAACATGCACCACCGGTTTTCCCAGGTGGTTTCCCATCCAGTTACTAACCAGGCCTGACCCTGCTTAGCTTCTGAGATCTGATGGGATTGGATGCCACAGTGGTGTGCCTACAGGCCTATTTGTGTTACTAACTTCCTGTAATATCTTATATTAGCCTTGAAGGATAATATCTTTTAGAATTGAATTGACTTCTTCTGACCTATGAATAGCAGCATAAAAACTAAGATGTATGCGTGGAAAGGGAAAGACTTGCTTCATTTCTTTGTACTGAAACTAAATAGTAGGAAGCACATGAATAGAAAAGCTCCTTACCATTAACATACAATTTGCTGCTTAATGGTGTGTTTGCTTTGTATGTGGTTTCTCACACAGAAAGAGTCTTAATGTTTAGAGTTTCTGTGATTCAGGCAGAGAGTGATTTGAGAGTGTGGAGATCTGTCTTTCTCAGATCATTGCATCAGGAAGTTGGAAAGGACTATCTCATTCCTCACATCCCTCCATCTCACTCCTCCCAAACCCAAGCTGCCCACTTACCTAACATAAGGCACATCTGTCTCTCTGTTCTGTTGACTTCCAGAAGGAAGATAAGGCAGGGTATATGTTCTTACTGTTCTGCAAATGCAGAATTCTGTGCACTGACTGTTTTCCAACTATGTACCAAGCAACCTAATTTTAACAGGGACTAACTTGAAGGAGGATGATTTGAATTTAATGTCCCTTTTCCCCTGAGTACTGTCAGTGGGAATAGGAACAGGGTGCATGGTTTGTGGACATTGGCAGGAACTGTGTTTTACATGGTTTCCGTGAATTGTAGTTCTCTAAAACACCACACTAAGTCACTGCTTCTGTCTTCCCTGGCCATACTTACTTTCTTGTCATGAAGCTCTATCTTTGGGTGTCCAGGTCTGTTTAACTTACAAATTTTATTATGTATTTGTAGAGAAACCTTGTCTTGAATATGCATTTTCCTTGTATTTTCTGTAATTATTTCACCATGGTACTTATTTGAGATTATTTGACTTTTTATCTAGATAAATAATCATGTAATTTAGCATTTCCCTTCTGACTTAATGCAGAGTGATTTACCAAGAGGAAGAAGAATATGAAATATATGTTTTGGAAATCATCCACTTGTTACTCAATAGGAGAAGACAAAGGAAAAGGAGGAGGGAATGACAGAGGAGGAAACAGGACGGAAGTATCAGTCTATCCAGTTTGGCATTGTGAGATTCATAGACTTTGGAGAGAAGACATATTTTCGAGTTGATAGCATCCCTCAACTTGGCGAATTGAAGATCAAAAGTGGTATTTTAAATCATTCTATCAAAAAACAACTTAGATCTAGTGACATTGACAGCATTGAATTTGTTTGCTAAACTAAAGACTGGGCTCTAGGACTAGTACCTAGCAGTATATCATTACAATCATTCTTTTATTTCTTAATAACAAGATAGAACTTGGCTTTCAACAGTCCAAGAGATGAGCCTTGGGTCAGAGCTGGCTCTTCTCATGCCGCAGCTCCTGGGATGGCCTGAGAGCTTCTCTGTGGGCTGTTGCCTTAAGTCTTGGCTGCAGATGACCTCTGTCTAAAAAGTTTTGTTTTCCACAAGGGCTCTCTACACGCTGCAGTTGGCTCTGTGTCTTGCTTGATTCAGTTATCTGTGCGTTCCAATCTCTGTCGGCATCCCTGTTCATCGTCTTGCCTTTTAAGTTCCCAAGAGCAGCTGCAGTAGCTGTTTAACTCACTCAATTTCAGTGTCATGCAGAGGATATTACATTGATAAACACTACATTAAATTATGTATGGGCTGCTGCAAAACTTGAAGGTCATTTGGAGATTAGAGACTTTCCAGAGGCAAAAATATACTAACTGCTTTCTGGGTGGTCATACAGCCCAGATTCAACCCACCCTTTCCACTGGTTTTTTTCATTCCCCTGCTGTGTTTTAGGTGCTAGGTCAGTTCTTTCTAAGGGCTTCAAGAGCGCGCGCGCGCGCTTGTGTGTGTGTGTGTGTGTGTGTGTGTGTGTGTGTGTGTGTGTATGTATGTGGTGCATCATATCAACCTTTCAACTCCCCTCTCTGGGGCATTTTAATTCAGTTTAGCAATTATTGATTTCTTTCCCCGTTGATGATTCACACAGGATGCAATTACACATTCACTTAAATCTTCCTAAGGTAATGGTACTGTGAAGCAGTCTGTTGGAATCTGAAGATGGATATGTGCACATTGACTATCAGGGACCCTGATCTGAGTTCAGTCACCTTCTCTAGTGAGTTAAATGAAAAGATCAACTCCTAAAGAGGATTTTACCAGGATTTAAAATTTTAAAAAGACCAAAAATGTCATTTATTTGAGATCAATAAAGAATTAAGACTAACACCTGTCTATACAGATATATGGGGCTGGGATTTAGCTCAATTGGTAGAGCGCTGCTCTGCAGTCTCTGAGGTCCCAAGTTTGATTCCCAGCACCACAAAATGGGAGAAGGGCGTGGCAACCCACTCCCAAGGCAATCCCGAAACAGTCAGCCATTGCAAACCCTATGAGGGTCACTATGAGTCAGACTCGACTCAACGGCACCCAACAACAACAACAACAATACAGATAGATATATTCTAGGACTATGTGGAAGAAGGCAGAATGAGTGAGAAGAAAGGGTTTATGGCTAGCATTATGCATAACAGATAATGGGTTTTAATAAATGCTTCTGAAGTGAGCAGAAGTGAAGGCTCTGCAGTGGTTCTAACTTACCTCTACTAACAATCATACTCTTTTTGTTGTTAGAGCCCATCAAGTTGAGTCAGACTCAGGGTGACCCTATGTACAACAGAATAAAACACTACCTAACATTGTGCTATACACATGATTTTTTTTTTTAGCACATTGTTGCAGCCACTGTATGTCTTCTCATGGTGACTGTGCCACATCAGCAAATGGAGGTCCCAGGGACACTACTCACTCCCATCATTAAGGTCCACTCTACTTTGAAGAGGCAACTTTTCCCAGTGGTTTTTGGAATGCCTTCCAGCCTTAGGGGGGATCATTTTCCAGCACTATATTTGACATAGCTTCTCTGCTATATATAGAGTTTTGAATGGCTAATTGTTTCAGGAGTGGACTTTCAGGTCCTTCTCTGTAGTCTGTCTTAGTCTGAAGGCTCAGCTGAAACTTGTCTACCATGTGTGTCCCTGCTGGTATCTGAGACGCCAATGACATAACTTTCAGTATCACAACAGCATGCAAGCCCCCACAGCATGACAAGCTAACAGTCATGTGAGGAAATGATACTCTCAGTGGACAGTATTCCATAGAGGACAGTTGGGCAAAAGTGACTACGACATGGGATGTCATGTCAGTTAAACACATGCACCATTTACTAGCTTAGAAATTTAAATTACTTAGCTTCTCTGTGCCTTAATTTCCTCATCAGAAAAAGATGAGATAATTACTTGACATGCCTTTGGTAATTAAATTTGGCACATTAAGTAGACACTTAATTCATGTTAGATTTCTTTTTTTAAAAAAAATTTTTGGCAGTACTGGGGGTTGAAACAAAGGCCTCATGTTTATATGCTTTGCAAGTGCTGTACCATCAAACTGCACCTACAGCCTTTTTTGTTTTTTTTTTAAAGCTTTTTGAGAGAGAGTCCTGATAAATTACACAGACTGTCTGGTCTCCATCTTGCGATCCTCTGCCTCTGCCTCCCGAATGGCTGGGATTATAGGCTTGCGCCACCGCACCTGGCTCACGCTAGATTTCTTAATAAGAGAAGTCAGTTCAGCATTAAAGTGACTCATTCAAGGTTACACACTAGGTATTTGTCAGCAGCCATTCCCACTTTTTCTTTGATGACAGAGCCCACCTCCTGTCACTAAATTGTTAAGCAAAAATACCAGCTACTGGTTTTCCCAGTCTTCCTTGCAGCCAGATTGTGGTCACTTGGGTTTATCTTGGTCAATGATGGTAAAGGGAGTTTTCTTAGTTGGCTTTTGGGAAAGAATTTTCTTCCCGGTTATGGATTGGATCTTAAATGTCCCCCAAAGGCACATGTGCTAAAGGCTCAGTCCCTAGCCAGTGTTTTTATTGGGAAGCGGTGGAAT
Source organism: Pedetes capensis (assembly GCA_007922755.1). Taxonomy (NCBI): domain Eukaryota; kingdom Metazoa; phylum Chordata; class Mammalia; order Rodentia; family Pedetidae; genus Pedetes; species Pedetes capensis. The sequence goes on from VMDO01006625.1 coordinate 79,633, forward strand.
CTTTAGGACTTGGGACCCAGTGGAAGGGCATTAGGTCATCAGGGGTATGGCCTCCAAGAGGGTTCTGGGATCTCAGCCCTTCCACTCTCTCCTTTACTTCCTGGTTGCCATGAGGTGAACAGCTTTGCTCCTGCATGCATTCCTTACCACGGTGCTCTGCCTGGCCACTGGCCGGGAAAGAGTAGATCCAACTGACCATGAACTGAAACCTCTGAAACTATGATCCAAAATGAATCTTTTCTGCTTCATGTTGATTGACGTAGGTATTTTGTCATAATGATAGAAAGCTAATACATTCCCTAACCAAAAAAGAAAGCAACAGAATGAGAACATATGCACAGTACATTAGAGGCCCTTCTTTTACCTGCCTGATATACCTATGTCTTTTGTGTTATGGCCACCTTGCAGATATGAAGGTAAGTTGCACTGAGTGTTATACTGTCAGGGAGGACATATGATGTCTTGGGGTCCTTAATAACACTGTTAGGCTAAGTCAGTCCTGGAACTGCATAAACTCTGGACTTCCTACTATGTGAGACAATAAACTCCTCATTCCTTGAGTCTCATTTAGTGGACTATTTCTTGTTGCTAAAGATATACTAAGGGCTGGGATTTAGCTCAGTTGGTAGAGCACTGCGCTGCAGTCTCTGAGGTCCTGAGTTCAATTCCTAGCACCGAAAAAATGGGAGAAGGGTCTGGCAATCCACTCCCAAGGCCATCTGGGAATAGTCAGCCATTGAAAACCCTATAAGGGTCGCTATGAGTCTTACTCGACTTGACGGCACCTAACAACAACAACAAGGGTGTACTAATGAGTATTGTGGCTAAACCAGAAGTGAAAATGTGATTTTTTGATTCCACAGCCTTTTGTCTTTCTAGCAGAGAGCACTGCTAATAATTAAGGCCCTCTACTGTAGAGCCAAGGCCCATCTCTGTCCTCTGATATTCTATGAATCCCTACTCTTATTCAAAGCTTTAGGAAAACCCAAGGACTTGATTCTCTTAAAGCTCTCTGAGCTTTCCCATCTCTATCAGCATCACACAAATCACCTGGAAGTGCCTCCTTTTCTATGAATCCGTTCCTGATTACACTTTTCTTCTTTGTTTTGCAAAATGTATATGCATTTGTCTTCTGCTTCACGCCTTTTTCTTCCCTGGTTTGCAAAAATTTGTGCACATATCTGCCTCCCCACTAGGCTTTGAGCAACTAGGGATTGGTACCAAGTTTCATTTCCCTTTTGTATTCTCACAGCACATAATTTTTATCCTTGCCTTTTAACAAGGATTATAAAGTGCTTATTGAATTAAATGTGCAGAATTTTCGTGCTGCAAGTTCTTTCTTCAGGACAAAGCTCTTATTTTCTGGGAATTACAGACGTTCTTATTCTTGAATTCATGGCTCCTCCAGGATTCAGAAGATCAATGATATTAAAATTATATTCAGTATTTTGTGCGCATATATTTTATCAGATTATATTCTTAAAGGATTCAGGGATCCCCAGAAGGATGAAAACCTCTGTTTAAGTTGGAAAATTGGATAAATATTTGCTGAGCCAAAGACAATCTGCAACATGCATATTTTAAGAAAACTCACTGTCTTGAGTTTGTTTCTTTTTGCTAAAATTGGAGTGCAAAGAAAACAACCCACCCAAAAAAAAAAAAACAAAATTCTGACTACTGAACACCCTCTTTTATTCAGCTCTTCAATCCCCAGGACAGATTATTCCAGTCCTCTATACTATATGTTTGTTGTTGCTAGTTGCCATCAAATTGGGACCAACTCATAGCAACCCTGGTAGGATTTTCAATGGCTGATTGTTTCGGAATTGCTTCAGGAGTGGATTGCCACATCTTTCTCCCATTTTTGAGGACTGAACCGAGGGCCTCAGAGAGTGCAGAGTGGTACTCTACCAACTGAGCCAAACCCCAGCTCCCTCTACACTATAGGCCCTCTACAGTATAGGTCCCTTATAATTCTCTGCCTCTGTATTTCCTTCTATCCATGTATGCGAATTCCCCCACACAAATATTCTCCAGCAAACTAATGCACAGTAAGCAGAGAGGAGGTCGTTGGAGGTAGGACAATGAAAAAACAACTAGGCCTGCTGGAAGGTGGTGGGGAAGGACGATGGTAGCCAGCTTCAGCCCTGACTCAAACGGCCAGCATCATCAATAAGGCCTCCCCTTGCTCACCAGAGCCAGAATCTGGTCCACCTCAGGAAAGAGATTGCAAACATGAGCATGGTCGAGCTCTGTTGGGCCATCCTTGTGTCACAATTACAGAAACACCTGCCTGATCCAGCCTGGAATCACGTTGTTGTATAGATTAGTACCCTGTTATCATTTACGTTGTTCAGGATTTGAAGGCGTAGACCATCAAATACAAAGGAGATAAAACTTTTTTTTTCTTAAGAAAAGAAATGGAGCTGGGCACTGGGGTACATGCCTTTGATCCCAGTGGTTTAGGAGGCAGAGGCAGAAGGATGGAAAATTTGAGGCCAGAGATATCCTGCAGAACATAGAGAAACCCTGTCTCAAAATAAAAAGCAATAGAAAAGGAGCTAGAGGCACAGTTTAATGGCTCACTTACCTAGCCTCTGGGAGATCTGTCTCAGTTTGCTGGAGAACATGTTTGGATGAATTCACATATATGGATAGAAGCAAATACAGAGACAGAGAATTATAAGGGGCCTATAGAGATTTGGAGTAATCTGTCCTGGAGATTGAAAGGCTGGATAGAAGAGGGTTGTTCAGTAGCCAGAATTTTATTTTATTTTGTTTTGTTTGGGGTTGTTTCCTTTGCATTCCAATTTTAACAAAAAGAAGCAAACTCTACTAGTGAGCTTCCTTAAAATATGCATGTTGCAGATTGTATCTTTGGCTCAGCAAATATTTATCCAATTTTCCAACCCTCCAATACTGGGAAAAACAAATAGACAAAAAATAACCACCACCACCAACAACACAACAACAACAACAACAACAACAGAAATGAAAAGGAAAATTCCCTCACTGTTGATTAGCAAGTGAATAACAAATTTTGGTTTTCTTCACTCTAGTACTTGATACAGACATTTTCAAATATATTCTGTGTAGAATCAAGTACCAGGGGTTCCTTAAATGTTTGAGGTTTTATTTCTAAATTAAATTTTACTAATGGGAAAAGGGATGTCATATTTAAAGTTGTTACATGACCAATAATTGGCATAGTGGAGTCTCCTTGTGTATTAAGTTATGCTGCTACCAAATTAATCTATTTTAACAAAAACTTGCCCTACCATTTTGATACCGTAGAGCGTTTTCCACTGGCTTTTGCTAATAAACAGTAGAATACTGTGTTTAGTCATGGGCTAGGGTTTAGCTTAGCTTAGTTGTAGAGTGCGGCTCTGTGTTCTCTGAGGTCCTGACTTCAGTTCCGAGGACCAAAAAAATGGGAGAAGGTGAGGGTTACTATGAGTCTAATGCAACTTGAAGGCACCTATCACTAACTGTGTTTAGTCATTCACTTATTGGTACCTCTATTTATCTCCAAGAATGCTTTTGTCTTGTAACTCAGCACAGAAAATTCTTGAGGTTGGAAGAAGGAAGGAGTCAATTGGCATTTTTCTCTTATAGAGTCCTTTGCAACAGTTTCTTAGCTTTAGAGGGGTGAGGGATTAGAGTTGATGGAACTATTCAAGTGGCGCTGCAGAAGGTTCTGGGAAAGGTGTGATAGCATGGTAGCCCAACTTTGAGACTTTGGCTCTGCATTGGGGAGGAAGACTTTGCTCGCTTCCTTGGAGATTTCACCCCTTCCTGCACAGAACCTGTTTAGTCATGGGCTAGGGTTTAGCTTAGTTGGTAGAGTGTGGCTCTGTGTCTGGCACCTTCCTACTCATCAAGGAATGGATGATTTCAGAACAGCAGCTTGGTGAGTGGGCATGGACATTCTGTAAGTGTGGACAATGTGAGATTCCTCCTAGCAGCTTTGTAAGCCATGGATGTGGTAAGAAGGAGCCACAGTGAAAGACTACAGAAGACTTCTTGTGGTGACCAGACTGGTTAATGATCCCCAGACTGATGTGTTTGTGTGAGGATACTTGAGACATGTCATGTTGGAAAATTCCAGAAATAACTGGATGCTGAGGTTCTGGTACAATCTAGGTGAAGGTTATCAAGCTATAAATTTTTGAATGCCAGCTGTTCAAAGTTACTATCCTAAGATGTGGAGAGAAACATTAAAAAGCTATTGTTATATGGTCACCACTTATTTTGAATCAGGAATATTTTGACCCTATATAATGGAAACAAGATACAGAGATTAATGGGAGGCTGATAGATACTCTATTTTGGGCGAGTATGTGAATGTTCATTAAAGTAGCCTTGCTTGTTGAATTTATAATCATTTAAATCCTATGCATTTAAACTCATAAAGTCTATACATGACAATTGTTCATGGGACAGATAAAAGTAAACTATCATTTATATATTATTTTAAAATATATCACTTTGATTCAAACAGTTCTGTTGACATTTTTTAAAGCTTGAAAGCATCAAAACTATAAGACAATAGGACTAGAATAGGCATGCAATTGCTTTTTCACTTTCTCATGGGTCTGCTTGTAGCTCCTTTAACAAGTACTGATTCTGTTTAACGGAATCATTAATTAATCAGAACAGAAAAAAACTAACAAACAAGCAACCAAACAGATCTAATATAATGATACATGCGTTAACTCTCCAGTGTTGTTGTTAGGTGTTGTCGAGTCATGTCTGACTCATAGCAACCCTCATAGGGTTTTCAATGGCAGATTGTTTCAAGATTTCCTTGGGAGAGGATTGCCATGTCCTCCTCCCATTTTTGCGGTGCTGGGAATCAAACGCAGGGCCTCAGAGACTGCAGAGCCGTGCTATACCAACTGAGCTAAATCCCAGACCAACTCTCCAGTAGTAAGGTGATAAGCAATGCATATAGGTAGTAAAGGGAAAAAAGAAGAGAGAGACCTGAGCTGATTGATTGGTTGAAAACATAACTGAAGGGAAGCAGTTCTCCTTTAGATCTTACTCTGCTTCTGAAAACAGAAGATGGGACGGATGTAAGAAGCTATGCTTTGGGATGCTGGAAAGGACTTGGCCTCTAGTGCAGTATTGATAAACTGCCTGAGTGTATCATGGCATTTTATTCTTACTAGCTTGGGAAGAAAAGGCAAAGAGCAGATTTCCATCTTCCTGTCTGCCTGCCCTGGGAATTGCTTAAATGATTTCTGTGTGTGTGTGCAGGTGGCTCCACACCAACGCATGCTGGGTTAAAGGGTTCCTTCTTTGGGGCACCTCTGAATTCCCTCCTCAGATGAATAAGCAACACGGCCTGTGAACAGCTGAACTTCATTATTTAGTTTACTACGGTATTGTATCAAAAGAGCAACTACCTAGTAGTGCCTTATGCCCACACCCTCGTTTTCTTGGTGGGGGATTTATAGGCCAATTCAGCAAAATGGTACTGAGGTGGGGCAGCAACATCATTCTGTGTCTTCTAACAAACAGCCCCCCTGCTGCCACTGATCAGCATTCCTGGGATGGTGGTGATTGAAATTTAGCACTTAGAGAGACTTATTTGGCACAGGGATCTGTTAAGCATATGCCCCCACCACAGGCATGCCATCTGATGTGCCCACAGGGTACCCTGCACCTCGCACATGCTCCCGCTTTGCTAAAAAGGCAAGTTTTGAACAGATCATTGAAGGAAGCCCGTGCTGTGATATTGGAGAGAAGTGGCTTCAGAGGATTTGTCCTCAGGGGTTTCTGTCCATCTTTAGATTACAATAGTTATTTCCTTGAAGTGAGAACAACTGCATAGGCATGGAGTTCCAGTTTGCTAGCTGTGATCCGTGTTAAGAGTCTGCTCATTGATGCTTGTGCCTTCACTAAATCAAGTGCTGTGCCACTGGCATGGAACTTGGAAGGATTCAGCATGCCTGGGCTGTGTGCTGGCTTGGAACTGAAGGTTAGGATGTTCTGTGTTCACTGCAGCTAGAACTGATCCCCGGCCTTCAGAGAAAATCCAGGCAATCGATGTCAATATTTTTCTGCTGAGTTGGAAACAGTTGATCCGGGCCACAGTTCTAGGCTATAAGTACCACCAGAAGGATATAAGCCTCAGCAGAACACTGAACAAGCACAGTGAATTCTTGACTTGTGTTGGAAGAGGGAGCAGTGGTTAAGAGCAGGTTGCTTTGTCAAGTCTCCCCACGTGTCCTGAGTCTCCTGTACATCAAGAATCCAGACAGGGTCGGGTGTGGTGGCGCACGCATGTAATCCCAGTGGCTTGGGAGGTGGAGGCAGGAGGATTGCAAGTTTGAGACCAGAGGCAGTCTGCATAATTTAGTGAGACCCCTGTCTCAAAAAGTAAAACAATGGGCTGGGGGTGCAGCTCAGCGATACAGCACTTACAAAGCATGCAAGTGCGAGGACTAGGTTCAACCCCCAGTACCACACTCACACACACACACACACACACACACACACACACACACACACACACACACACACACAAAATGAACCCAGGTAGATCCTGGTCTTTGCTGTAGGCTTCCAAAGAAGCTGCCTTCTCTAGCCTGGTCACCGACTCCCAGGTCTGACTGTCTCTGTGTTCTCTTCTGACATCAGTAAGGAGGAACTCTTGGTAAATGTCTCTTGATTTTTTAAAGAATGAATGAAATAGTTTGATATTCTTTGGCCAAGGCTGAAAGTAGAAATAGGTGAAATTTAAGAGGAGGCTTTGCTGTGAAGCTCATGCAGCTTAAGTTTCAGTATCCCTGTTTCACAAGTTCCTTCTCAGTTCTTGATCCTAAGTTTTAATCTCATATTCTTTTTCTTATGAAGGCCCTGCAGTTCCCTACCACCAAATTCTATAGGCTTCAGAACTCCCTAAGCCCTGGATTTGCTCCTATTAAAATGCTATTGCTTAGTCTTTCCATGGTGTTTAGTGGCTTCTAGCCAATGGCTTTCCTAGAAATTGAGAAGTCAGAGGAAACTGTTAAAGCCAAGCCCACAAGGAAGGAGAAAGGGAAGGAACAATCATGGAAGATCTCCATGCTAATTTATATATGATTTGCATTTATTACCTAAGCTGACTCCTCACAGCAACCTTGTCGGGAAGATAGCATCAGCCTCTACTTCCATTAATAGATAGAGATACCAAGATTCAGAAAGTTAGGAAACCAGCCCATGCAGTCCAGCCATGGGGACTGGGAACTGCATCATTGTCCTTCTTGCCTAACCATCTTCTCAGCAGTTACCTTGTGGGTGCATTCTTGACAGTTCAGCTAACCTCCCTGAAAATGTTAAATCAGCCAGGGTAACAAGTGCATGGATTGGCAGGTAACTCTTGGGACAGGCAGAAAGGTGGAGAGGGCATTTGGCCCAAGCTCTCCAGTGGTAGTCACACCAGCCCTTAACAAATCAGTGCAACAAATGCTGTAACAATTCATTCAATTATGTTAAGTACCCATTAAAGGAATCTTAAGCCTTCCCCTGGGCCATTTCAGCTCTAAGAGACTGTAATTGTTTGAGACTAACCACGATGTCTTCTTTTGCCTTCAGGTGATTCTCATTTTGACAAAGCTGTATGACTATAACCTGGGAAGCATCACTGAGAGCTCACTTTGGAGGTAGGTAGACAAATGAAACCAATAATTATTGTGGTGCTTAAGCATTTTGCCTGCTATTGCTCATTCCTGGTGGGTAGGTTCCTGGTTGTTTGGATCCCTTCCTTCCTCTGTTCATTTGGTTTCCCTTCATGAGGGGTTGTGCCTCATCTCTAAGCAGGCCAAAAACTTCCCTTTTCTATAGACTCCTTCTTTTGGTCAGTCAGATCTTCATGCACCACGATTCATTGGTTGTAACACTCTCACAGATTGCTGCCTGTGGACCTGTAGTTCACTAACAGCACACAGGCATACACACACACAGACACACACACACACACACACACACACACACACACACACACTTAAGCACTCTCTTATCTCTGGGATTCATGCTGTGTTGCCTCACACACAGAGACTGAATCCAATGAATAGGTTCAAATCCTTTAGATGCAGAGAAATTCATTAATACCAAGACAGTACTGACAAGCCTGTGTGAAATGCCTACACCCAATCCGATCCCTGCAACTCAAGAGCTCTGTCTCTGATTGGTGAGCCCTTGCTCACTTGATTATCCCTGAGCCAGTGGCAGGATGGAGACAACTCCATGGATAATACTCAGTGATCTAACTGAAAGAGGGGGCGGTTTAGCAGGAACTTAATACAAGTGGAATTCTTTAATTTATTTAGTGTCCAGAACCTACAGGGTTGTTTAAATACAGTAATCCTGGATCACAGTCTTTGTGACTCAGTAAGCTTGTGTTTCCTTAAGAGGCTCCTCTAATGAATGTACATATACAAGAGTAAAGACCATCTTTTTTTCTTCAATGCATCTATCACCAACACTATTGTCTGCATATTAGAAAACTAAGATATGCAGTCTTGTCTCTCGGGAACAAAGGCTTTTAGCAGCCATAATCCTCTACCTGTGCAGTGCGAAGGGCATGCTGGAGGAGGAGGAGGATGTGGATTACTGTGTTGATTTCTCTCTGATGAGGCATAGGATCACTGTTCTTTCCAATCTTAGGGAAGAAGATTAATAAAATAAAAATGATACCACATTCCATTAGTATTAAGCCTCTCTTTTGAGAGAGTAATCCCTGCATGTTGAAGCTTGGGAAGGTGGGGTAAGAATGCCCTGCTGGCCTTTCAATATATGCATATATCATACCTGCAAATAGTTAATATGCTTTTATAATGTAGCCACAGTTGTCATTTGCTGTGTATGTAGTATGTTGAAGATAACTACTATGGATGATTTATACTGATAAAAGCTGGTCATTTTAATACTTTAATAGGAAGAGCTCACACCTTCCTGAAAACGTTACTTGGCAAAGAAAAGAGAATGAAAAGGAAAATATGTATAGTACTTCGCAGAGGCTTTGGTAGGACTTGCATTTCTGAGCAGCTCGTGATACCCATTCTCAGTGTTTAGGGATCCTTCAGGGGGCTGTTAACACCGGAGTGAAGCAGGTAGGTAGAAGTTGAAAAGCAGGAAGAGAAAACTTCACAGTTTTGAGTCCTCTAGTTAGGCCCTGCCTGAGGGAAACTAGATAGTTAAATGTGGACGTCTTTTCTCCTGCACTGACCCTTTCCTTCTTATGTGGAAAACTTGCTTATTCAAGAAAGGAAAAAAATTGGAACAGTGATTCTAGAGCTGATTTTATACATTCTCATGGCAGTCTTTTGTTTTCAGCACAGAATCTGGCACATACATGCTAGTCAGTAAGCTTATCATTTTGAATAGACCAGTGAACACAGCAATTATATCTCTACAGTGCAATCCTCAATATATAACTCTCCTTTTCACTGATTTATGCAACACAGTGGTATTGATTAATCCCTGTATGACTTGGATTATTCCGGTCTGCCATGGGGGAGGTGATGTGTACATAGATCAACAGTTCCTAGCTCTGTCCTTCAAGTGTTCATTTCTGAGGGGGACAGATCTGTGGACAGTCAAGGTGAGAGAAAAATGTACTTGGGTGTAACCAGTCTATATAATTCTATTGAATAAAGTAGTATTGAATAAAGTAGTTTTAAGTAGCCTCTCAGAACTGCTAGATCTATAAAGATAATTCTAATGTAAATAGAAAAACTGTTACACAATCATAAATGTTGTAATAAGAATATGAAATAAGTATTACTTCTTGGTTTGTATATATTTTCTCTTGTTAACTAGACTTTAAGTTCATAACCCAGCACCTTGCTGGTTTAATGATAATAGTGATGTTGATGGTAATAATGGTAAAAGTGACAACAATAATTAAAAAATTAAGCATTCACTATGTGTCAGATGTGGTGTTTAGTGTTAGGCATGGGTATTACATCCTCTTAATTCATTTTTGGGGATGGGGTTTAGCTTATTTGATAGAGTGATTCTCTGCACTCTCTGAGGCCCTGGGTTCCATCCCCAGCACTGAAAAAGTGGGAGAAAGACATGGCAGCCCATTCTCAAAACAATCAACCATAGAAAACCCTATGAATAACAAAGATGCATTGGGATAGTGCCAGGCATGGCACAGTGTTGGAGAGTGTTTCCTTCTGTTGTACATACGGTTGTTATGAGTCAGATCAGACTTGATTTAGTGGCATCTAACAACAACAATTCATTTTTATAGTGTACCTGAGGTCACAAAATTAGTAAGTAGTAGCTCACAGACTTACAGACATGTTACTTTGAAAACTGCATACATTTATTGCTTATCTATCTTGCAGAGCTCCATCCATCTGTCCTCTGGTGGATCTTTCTATACCTTAACAAATAAATAAGAAAATACTACATATATGTTATATATGTATAAAACAAATAGGATTTTCAAAGTGCTGTGATATTCTATCCAGCATTTTCCCAACACCTGAAAAATACTGGGCAGCAGAGAAATGGCTTCTCCAAAACTTAGATACATGCACTGTTCAGTTGATCCCTTATTCTTTGAGAGTTTTACCAGCTGAATTGTCAAAAAGGTGAGTGGCCAATGCCCTTGGGGTGTTTGAATAGGACAGAATCCCAGAGGCAGTTGACCTTGTACTGATGTCTTATGGCTTGAAACCTTTCTGGCCCAACAAGCCAGGGATGACAAGACAGAGCTGTACTAAATTAATGAGCTTTTGCTCCCAGTTGGTCTTGTCATTGATTATACCTTAATCCTGGAGCAAGTGGTTGATTTTGTTTTGTGTTGTGTTGTTGCTCACTCAGGGCGTCAAAGTGAGAGGAAAGGGACGATCTGACACAGAACAATTAACTGCACCTTAAAACCAACTCCACCTCACCTTGCAGTAGATTAAGCTTTGAGATTTGTGGAGCACAGTGGTTTTACCATTTGAAGCAAGATAAGCTTAAAGGCTGAGATAAATAAAATGTCAAAATCTAGATACGGTATCACTGAAAGAAATATATTCATCTTTTTTCCCTCTTGTACAGGGTAATCAGCACTCTGCTGAGAGGCTTAGCTGGTGAGGAAGGTCTACACAGTTCTGAGGGAGGTGGAAGTTTTCTCTCTTAAAGGGGCACACATGTATAGTGCCTCTCCATCTTAGAGGTTTATAGACAAAGCTGACTTGCAAATTCAGTGTCCCATTCTCAGATCCTTTCAGACACCAGCAAGCTTCAAACTAGGTCTCTAAAACCATGAGCTTCTCAGGCAACAAAACCTACTTTTTTTGGAAACAAAGAGACATATGGTGAAAGTAGGGAGAATGAGCTTGGTTATTAAGTGATTCTGCACTGGTAGTCAGACCTGTTTACATCTTCCCTGGAGACACATGGTGATGACCAAGTGATGCCTTGGGGTGCTTGGGGCAGTCCTTCAGTCCATGTTGTCTCCCCACTCTCTGCCTGAAGAAATTGATTCTGAAGGGTGTGAGCCTTCCCAACTCCACGGGTGATTCTCACCCACCAGAAGCTTCTTTTCTTCTCCCACTCCATGTCCAGATGAGGAGCAAAGGGTAGCTTAGGCCAGATCCTTAGTCCCTGCTGTGAAGGATGTTTTCCTACAAAATCTAGTTTTCACTAGGCTCTAAACACAAGACTATTGAACACAAATGCGCACCCTAAAAATGATTTGTTTGACCATTTCCCAGAGTCAGAATTTTCCATGTTACACAAGCCTGATGATGCTATTCATACCTTTGCTTGCCAGTGTTTACTGCCTCCTCAAGGCCTGCAGGAAACAGCTAAGCTCCCAACAAGGTCAGGAGGCATTTTGGATTGTGGTCCTTAGCATTTTGGATTCTTCTGGGTTTCTTAACTTTTACTCCTCTCCCATATTTATGTCACATGAAACTACTTTTTGGTTCATAGACTTATATAAATTTATTGCATTAAAACTCAATGCTATTTTTTAAATAAAAAATTGTACATGCTCATTATAATGAGCCATAAATAAGTGCAGAGATGAATAAAAACAATGTTGCTCATTTCTTACTTCCCATCCAGACTGTGGTATTAACAGTTATGGGTAATTCCATCTATATCTTTAGGACCCAATTGGAAAATACCCCCCATCTGTATCTATATCTATATCTATACCTATATCTATATCTATCATATATGACATATCTATCTCTCATTTATATAAGGGTTATAAATGTCCTATAGTGTGGATATTATATATTCAATTAAACAACTGCATGCTTAACTAACTTATGTAGTCCTTTCAAACTAGGAAGTTTTCTCAGTGTTTTTATTACCATAATAACTCTATTAAATAGTCCTTATTAATATCTCCACTTTCCACAGGAGATAAACAGGGCGTAGCAAAATTAAGTAAACATGTTCAATAATCATGCAGCCATTTAAGCATTGAGCTGGCTTCTGAGTCTCTTAACACCCATGCTATTTGCCTCTTCTTTACCTTTCTAATGGACCTTTAGTCAATCTCCCCCAATTTATTATTATACACAGTGAGGCATAGATAATTGCTTCTTCATTAATCCTGCAGTGCATTATGAATCTTTTGTCTTCTAATGGTGGTCAGATGTATATTTGTTTAGTTTAGTTCAACAAACATCTACTAGACCACTTCTCTATGCCAGGCACCGTGGGCAGTAGTCAGAGGAAATAAACGTACTAAGAAATCACTACTTCTCTATAGAAATTCAAAATCTAGTGAAGGGCAGAAATTCAGTGCATAATTATAGAGGTGTGGTGAATGTAGCGTAAAAGCCATTCTCAATGTTGTCGTGATGTTTCTCTGTTTCTGTAACAGCTTGGAAATGCAGACTGTGGCCACATGTTATGGATGGGAGGTAAAATGTCCCCAAAGTCTCCTGTGGTGGAAGGTTTGTCCAGCTGGTGGTACTGTTGAGAGGTGACTGGATCATGAGGGCACTAACCTCCTCCAAGGAATGGTGCATTAACAAGGACATAGGTCTTAGGAGGTGGGGGCTAGTTGAAGGGCATAGGTCACTGCAGTTGTGCCCTTGAAGGGTTTATCTTGTCCCTATCCTTTCTATCTGCTTCCCAGCTACCATGAAGTGAGCAACTGTGTTATACCAGATCATGCTCCTTGCCATGATATTCTTTCTCACCGCAGCCTAAAAGCAATGGAGCCAGCTGACCACAGAATAACGTGTGTGAAAACTTGAGCCAAAATAAATCCTTCTGCCCTTAAGTTATTTCTCTCAGGTATTTTATCACAATGACTTAAAGGTGACTGTCACACCACATCTTAGTTTTCTATTTACTCCATACACAAAATAGAACATAGCCTATATTAAGTACAATTAAATTCTTTTTGCTTGTAAGCAATATATTAAGAAATAGTTTAAGGTTGCTGAAATCCAGATTTGGGTTTTAGAGTTGTTTTATGTCCTCAATTTTTTACATAATGCCTTAACATGTAAGTGATACAATTTTGAAGAATATGCTGCGTTGTCTGGTGAGATGCAAGTTCATTGCACTCCAGTAAAAAGAACTGAACCACTGCCAAGTGGGAAAAGCCCAGATTCAAGTCAGGATATCTGATTATGGTTGTTCCTGGAATCCTGGGCAGCCCATTGATTTGAATAGGATCTTACTGTACACACTATGAAAGCCATTTGTATGAAGATCTGACTGCCTGTTTTTATGAGGATCTCTTCTGCTCAAATATGCTGGAGACCTTCCTGAGTGCTATGAGATTCTCTGCAAAAGCCTGGCCTTAGCTTGTACTACTTATACTACTCAGCAATTGGCACTTAGCTGAACTTTCCATTTCTCCTTTTAGCAAGTAATAGATAAGAACCATAGTAAAGCAAATATCATCCTGATGGTCTAATAACTTTATCAGTATGAGCCAAGGAAGCAAGTACTGGAAATTTTGTTAGAGAAAGCAAAGCAACTGGCATTCTGATATCAAACCTGGTATAGTTCCAGGAAGTGTACAGGACATTAATTCTCTTTTTGTTGCATTGCCTTTGAACATGGCAGGGTGAAATCTTATCCATGGAGTCACATGAGGTATAATTACCCTCATCCACCCCCTTGATAGACAAATACTCCACATTTTCATAACCCCAAGTGGGTTTTCTTACACATCCCATGCTTTGATTTGTCCTTTTTTGGTCAAAACTTGAGCTTATTATTAATATATAATCAAATAGTGAGGATTAAATGCTTTTGGAGATCTGGGCACAAAGAAAATCTAGGGTCCCAGGATGATTCATAACCTCTAGGAACATATAGTCTGACTTATTTTTAAAAGCCCATTTATATCTAGACTATTAAAATGGACCCTTGCTTCTTTCTACAGTGGATCTTTGCTCTTTCATTTGTAGTATATTGTGATCTGTGATTTTATGTTTACTCATCTACTGTTTGATGCCACTATTAAGATATGTTTTCTGAATGCAAGAGATGTTACCTGTTCTTTCTTAGAATCCAAGAAGTTGCATGGCACATGGGATTTCAAATGTTATTTGACAAATTAATTGAAAGTATAGACAGATACATATCAAGATAATGCTACATATTGTCTATCCAGATATGAATAAGATTTGATAGTTGCCCTTAAGGAATTCACAGTCTAATGGGGGAGACAGATTAATAAATGAGAAGTTAGATCAATATTTTAAGTATTATATAGAAGTACATTGCTGCTCTGGCATAGGGAAAGAAAAGCTTCTTGGAAGAGAAGAGATATGAGCTGAAACTTGAAGAAGCAAGAGTAGAAACTAGACTGGAAATGGAGACTGATTATTAATTTATTGAGTATATGCTGAATCAGCCATTGAAAGCTATATGAATAGCAGAGAAGCACTAACAATAGTGCAGGGCATGGCACAGTGTGGGGTAGCATTTTGTCTATTGTACATAGGATCACTATGGGTCAGACCCGACTCAGTGGCACGTAACAATAACAAGTGCTTGTATTCCAGACGACTTTAGGTGATGGTAGCATAGCATGTTGAGGAAACCACACTAAATCACAATACAGTCTGTATGTGGATTGGGTTACTTAAAATTCTTCTGTATTAAATACCCTGACATTTATTTCAAAGAAGTTAGTACATCTTTGAAAGGTTAGGGACAAGGGAAGAATTGATGAAATATAAATTTCAGGGAAAATTATTTTGATGTCATGTTGAGGTTTAACTTGAGAGAAAAACTACACACACACACACACACACACACACACACACACACACACACACAGATAACCATGAGAATGATAGTAAGTGAAGTAAGAAGAGTGGAGCTTTTTAATGCATAAAGGGATGGAATATGGGATGTAGGAGGATTTCAATAGATCTTATAAGTTCAAAATGAACAGGTCTTTTTGGATGTGTGAGGTGAAAAGAAGAGATGTATAGTCAGTGCCCTTCTCATCTTTCTCTTGGGTAGTCTAGTGAGTAGGAAGGGTATTTACAATTCATTAGTACAAAGCCAAAATCACTCTGAGGAGTTTGAGAAATTGCCACTTGAAAGTTAGAAGAAAAATGAGACATGTACAGGCACATTAAACACTACAGAACTTCCAAGAAAGAAAAATATTTGTAAAGTGGGCATCAGATTTGTCAATGCAGAGGAATTTGTTTCGGTGAAGATGTGGGAGTAATAGTAGATTATAGTGGGCTGAGAGTATGCATACATCTGCTGTGCTGATGCTCATTCAGTACCTAGGACTGGCAAATGAGAAGTAAAGAAACAGGGATATGGAGATAACTCATTCGAGGAAGGAGTTGTGGAGGAAATAAAAGGAAGAGATGTGGTTTTGCAGAAAGGACGTCACAGATTAAAGGAACATTTCCCAATCCTTAAGTGAGGACAAAAATAACCATGTTTAAATCTTAGGGGAGAAATCTGTTGGGTCCCTGTTCGGGCACCAACTATGTTGGGCCCCACGTTCAGGCGCCAAATCTATGTGGGGCGCGCGCCTCCCGGCCCTGCCTGAAGGTTCGGACGGGCTGCGCTGCCGTGCACACAGATACTAAACACAATTCACTCGGGACCCTCAGGTGAGGGGCGCAGATTCCCGCGGCCCTCGGGACCCCGGAGGAGACGGGAGAAAGGAAAAGCCTCAGGCGCTTTTGCCTTCCAGGGACAAACACCTGTGTTGGTTGTCTCGGTGGTCAGGAGGAGACAGCTGCCGCTTCCTCGGTGATCAGACGGAGAGCAGGTTCCTTTCCTTGTTGAGGATTGCGACGGGAGAGCATTATTTCCTCACCGAAGGTCGGGGGAGAGCAGCGGGAGAGGCGTGGCCTCATCTGTGGTCCGGGCAGGAACAGGCGAGAAGGCGCAGAAGGGGATGCCAGAAAGGCCTTGCCAAAAAAGGGTCGAGCTGCCACAGCGCAGCTCTTTATATAGTTCGCCCATGGAATGGCCTGAGCCAATCAGCTTTCAGCCCAATTGTCCAATCAGGAAGGGTTTTGTACAGACATGCAACCAAGTTACTTTCATTTTCCCTAGATTTCTAATTTATAAACCAGATATTCAAACGCCATTTTCCCAGTTTGGGAGTTTTTGCCAATTTCCTCCCAATTCTTCCCTACAAAATCAGTAGAAAGAGATTGAAAATATAGGATAATTTTGAAGAGACTAGAGAATTGAGTAGTTGAAAGTGTATGCAATTGAAGCTTAGATGGGGGAATTATCCAGCCATGGTAGATCGGGGAATGGAGAAGGAAGGAAGCATCTCTTTTACCACACAGGGAGGCCAGATTCAAGACAACATAGATAGCTTTACTGAGAAATGGCAGACAGGGTTTGAGAGATGTCGTGTCAATTGGGTATATGGTGGGTGGGAGATAGCACTACAAAGGGACTTAACGATTTGGAAGAGCCACTAAGGAGAATTACAGAGGAATCCCCCAGGGGCGGGATAGACATTATGCTGAGTAAGGCTTAGATTCCAGCCGAGGTTCCTCTCTGAGGTTGGCTTGGCTGTGCTTTTGCTCCATTGAGCATTGTCAAATACAAGAGAAGAAGTTGTTTATGTAGTTTTGGAAGGTGTTGAGAAAGGACAAGGGGGTGCAGAGGCAAATGGGGTTCAAGTGGTACCTAGGGGATCTGGAAGAGAAGAAAGCAAAGCTGAGTGGGGAGAGAAACTGAAAGAGGAGGACAGATTCCCAATCCAAGCATGTTAAAAAACCAAAGAACACTTAAGGAATAATATCTGAAAAAGTGTGCTTTTTATAATATAAAACTTAGAACATATCTTAGCCCCCAGGGCACTCTGTGAAAGGGAAATGATCAGAGCAGGTGGAGTTAATCAGAAAAGCCTTTCATAAGAGCTGCTGTTAAAAAATCTCAGCTCTGTAGGAGAGCAAGCTGCTGTTTTTCTGCATGTATGTGGAATTGCCAGATTTGTTTGTCAGGTTCCCCCACATTCCTGAGATATTAGTGAGTGACAACCCACCCCCACATCTTTGGGGAACTCTAAACAGCCTTTCCTGTTTTGGCTGGGGTAGCTTTTTATTCTAAGCAACTCTTACTCTGAGAATTATAAGATGTGTATGTTAATCACAACTGTTAGTTACCATGACATCTTTGCAAAGCAGAGTGACTGTCCCAGGTGTCATCTTGAAGCAATGTCAACTTTCTTTCCTGGTGGCCAGTTTTTCCCTTCACAGCTTGCTCTGGCATCCATGACAAATACTTGCTCCTTTTCAAATGTGAAAATCTATTTTTCAGAGTTTAATTTCCTGGAGTCTCTATTGACTTTGCTTTGACTTCAACTGCCCTTCTGTTAGGTGCCCACATTCCTTGACAATAATCAATGAATGCACTTACTAAAAATCTCAATGAAGTAGCTGGGCCCGGTAGCACGTGCCTGTAATCCCTGGAGGCAGGAGGATCTCAAGTTCCAGACCAGAAGCAGTCTGCATAATTTAGGAGACCCTGTCTCAAAAAGTAAAAAAAAAAAAAAAAAAAAAAAAAAAAAAAAAAAAAAAAAAAAAAAAAAAAAAAAAAAAAAAAAAAAAAAAAAAAAAAAAAAAAAAAAAAAAAAAAAAAAAAAAAAAAAAAAAAAACATTCAGTAAAGGAAGAGGAAAATCATGTTTTTTCCATGGAGAACTACTTGTAGGTTCTTCCAAAACAACGTGTGATCTGAAAGACATTTCCATGTCAGGTACCAGCTCGTGGGCGTGGACTATCTAGGTTTGAATCAGGCACTGCTCACTTACTAGCTCTGAGACTATGAGGAGATTTCCTATGCAGAAATGTATATTTGTCACATAGGGTTATGATGACCCTTATGTTAGGTGTGCATTAACTAATAAATATACAATAAACCATAAGCAGGCAAACGAAAACCTTGGGTCATGTACTCCTGTGGACTTTGCTTCAAGTGTCTTTTTCCCTCTATTTGATTTACTAATAAATAATGATAGCCTTATTATACTATTTGCCATGTGTTAGGGCTTCCTCTAAGTGATATATATATATATACACACACGTGTGTATATATACACATGTGAATATATATACACACATATACATATATTCATGTATATGTATATATGTATATACATGTATATGTATATATGTATATACATGTATATGTATATATGTATATACATGTATATGTATATACATACACACATATATATAAACTACATACATACACATATGTGTGTATATGTGTGTGTGTGTGTATATATATATATATATATATATATATATATATATATGGTTAAGGAGAGTGAGCCACAGGTAGATGACCTGCATAGGGTCATAAGGACATTAAGCAATACAGAAGAGATCTGAATGTAGGAGCAGTAACTTCAGAACAGAGCCTTTGAGCCCCATAGGGACCATTTCTTGTCATATTCCTTCCCCAACCACCTCTTTCCACATAGAGAAT
>VMDO01006626.1:0-98464 GCA_007922755.1 Pedetes capensis
GGGAAGAACTCACTAAAGAATTTACATCTTCATTCTCTTTCCTCAACTTTGGCATTTACCTGGCTAACTGTCACTGCCTAGGGACTGTGACCCCAGGAAAGGCAGAAACCATATCCTGTATGCCAAATGCCTAACAGAGAATACTGCTCAGTTTTTCCTGGGTAGCTACTGTGTACTATGTCCTATACAGGCCTTTACTGGCTCAATCTCCTTCACACCATGTGGCCCAGTTAATCCCTTAAAATACACATCTGATAGCTTTGCATTAATGACAGCATATATTTACTGAGAGCTCACCAGCCTGCCAGGCACTGGACTATGCTCTCTGTAGGCATTATCTTATCTAATTCTCCTCCAATAACCCTACTTGGATTATCTCCACCATTTCACAGATGAGGGATTTGAGACATGGGAAGGAACTTCTTCAACATCACAGTAGATAAGGCACTGTGAGCTGGGATATGAACCTCACATATCATCTGCCCTCAGTGCCATCAACCATCCCTCCACCCATGTTCATCCACATTTGCTGGCCTCATCTGCCCTGTGACTCTCCAGGTGCCTCAACCTTGGCCAGCTGAACCCCTCTATTATAAAGGCACCGGCTCTCTTCTCTCCTTGCCTTGCTTGGAGTGCCCATCCCCATCCCTTGCTTCTGTCCAAATCCAACTCCAGCCCACCCATCTCAGTGGGAGTCAAATGTCAACCCACCTTCCCATGTTGCCCCAGTTGGAAATAATCACTTCCCTCTGGAAACAGCTGTGGAGCTTTATCAAAATCTCTTCCTTTCAGAAAAACAGGCACCTGCTCCATGAGCCAGGAGCTGGTGCTGGAAGTTCTAACACTTCTCACTTCCTTGAGGCCTTGCTCTGTCTGACCAACTGGCCCTGAAGTCCTCACTGTCAACTGACTTTTACCCAAGAAACATGATCCACGGGAAAGTTCTCCTTTGCTCCCTTTTGCCTTCTCTAGTCAGAGGATTTGCTACCTCTCTTTCCACGCTAATTCACTCCTCATGACTTCCCTCCATACTGTGGAGCCACCAGATGGCTCACCAGTGACATCGTGGCTGCTAAACCCAACAGACACTTTCAATCCTCTTCACAGGTAATCTCTGCAGCACTGGTCACTCTTTGCTTTTCTCCCTTTGCCAGCCCCTTGTCCACCCCAGCCTACATGACGCTGTCATCCCCTGCTTTGTCCTCTTACCTTCAAGATCTCCTCGGAGTTTTTCTTTTTTACACTGAAATGCTGCCTTTCTGCCACCTACCTTCCTTCTGATGCCAGACATTCTCCCTGGGGATCACATTCACTCTTGTCATTAACTACTGTCAGTTTGTTGTTAGATGCCATCAAGCTGGGTTCGATGTTTAGCGACCCTATGCACTATGGAACGAAATATTCCCCAATACTGTGCCATGCCCAGCACTATGTCAGTGCTTCTCTGCTATTTGTAGGATTTTCAATGGCAGATTGTTTCAGGATCATCTCAGAAGTGGTCTGCCAAGTCCTCCAGTTTTTGCAGTGCTTGGGATCAAACCCAGGACCTCAGCGCAGAGCAGCACACTACCAACTGAGCTAATGAAAGAAGCACTATATCTGATGGTGCTTCTGTGATATCCATAACGTTTTAAATGGCTGATTGTTTTGAGAGTGGGCTGCCAAGTCCTTCTTCCATTTTTGTGGTGCTGGGGATTGAACCCAGGGCCTCAGAACACGTGGAGCAAGCCCTGTACCAACTGAGTTAAACCCTACTCCCTCCATCAGCTAACATTTCCCTTATCTGTATCTCCAGCAACTGGAGCCATACCTAGCACATATTAGGTATTCTGTAAAAAAAAGGTTTGCAAGATGTTACCATTGGAAGATGATATATGGCATTACTCTGTTATTTCTCATATCTCTCTATATAAATTTGTAGTTATCTCAAAATAAAATTAAATGCTTATAGTATGTAGGGATTTAGTTTTTCAAAGCTTTGCTTTAGTCGATTTTTTTAATTACTTGGCATATGGGAGTCCCAACATGAATAAGGTAGGAGGGCTTCTCCTTGGATGAGTTCCTTGGTTGGTTTTTCCAACCATCTAATGGGGATAATCATAGTAGCAACTTCACAAGGCCATGGTGAGAATGAAATGAGCTAAAGGTTATAAATTCTTGTCATAAGGGTAAGTGTTCGAAAGTTGTTAGCAATCGTTGTTGTTGTTGTTGGGTGCCGATGAGTCGGTATCCAACTTGTAGCAACCCTACGTACAACAAACAAAACACTATTGTCAGTGCTCCTCTGCTATTCATAGGGTTTTCAATGGCAGACTGATTTTTGGGTGAGTTGCCAGGTCCTCCCAAGTTAGCAATCATTACTATTTTTATTTTTACTGGAAGACCTCCTACTACCACCCCAGTCCAGAAATCAGACAAGAATCTATGAA
This sequence comes from Pedetes capensis, assembly GCA_007922755.1. Classification (NCBI taxonomy): domain Eukaryota; kingdom Metazoa; phylum Chordata; class Mammalia; order Rodentia; family Pedetidae; genus Pedetes; species Pedetes capensis. The sequence continues at coordinate 2,430 of VMDO01006626.1, forward strand.
GGGCTAGAATGTGAGCAGATGCAAGTCTCCCCAACACCAACAAACTATTCAGAAAGCTGTCTGCTGGACTCTGCTGCTCCTCCCTTAGGATGCATCTTTCTCCAAGACCCTCCTTGGCCTCTGAAGTTCTCACTTCTCCCTCTCCTGACCCAGCCCCAGGTCTGAATCCCAGGGAGGGCTCTCACTGCTCCCACCATCCTGCTGGGATATTGTCAGCAGCACTTGTAACCTCCAGAGGGACTGGCATATTCAACTCCTCCAGAAATTCTCTCAATGCGCCATATCTTCTCCCACAATTGTGCATTTCTACAAACTTTCCTCCCACATTCTTTATTTGGCCAACTCTTACTCCTCCAAAACTCCGTTCAGGTCTCACCCCTTCAAAAGGACTTCCTTCACACCACCTGTCAGCAGCCACCGTGGATCAAACGCCCTTCTGATTTGGTTCCATGGGCTGTGTCCACCCCAGCCCTTGTTGTTGGGTACCATCAGGTCAATTCTGATTCATAGCAACTGTATGTACAACAGAACAAAACATTCCCTGACACTGTGCCATTCACACGACCTTTTTATGTTTGAGCCCATTGTTGCAATCTCTATGTTTCTTCTCATTTTGAGTCATGCCACATTAGCAAAAAGAGGTCCCACGGGCTTTACTCCATTCCCATCATTAAGATAGACTACTTTGAGGAGGCAACTCTCACCCAGTTGTTTCTTGAATGTCTTCCAGCCTGGGGGGGCTCCTTTGCCAACACTATATTTGACAGTGCTTCTCTGCTATTCATAGGGGTTTTAATGGCTAATTGTTCTGGTGGGGGGCTGGGATTTAGCTCAGTTAGTAGAGTACCACTCTGCAGTCTCTGAGGTTCTGGGTTCAATTCCCAGCACCGGAAAAATGGGAGAAGGACATGGCAATCCACTCCTGAAGCAATCCCGAAACAATCAGCCATTGGAAACCCCATGAGGGTCACTATGAGTTAGACACAACTTGATGCATCTAACAACAACAATTATTATGGGGCTGAGCTTCCAGGTCTTTCTACCTTGTCTGAAAGTTCAGCTGAATTCTGTCCCCCTTGAGTGGCCCTCCTGGTATCTGAGATACCAGAGATGTAGCTTTTAACATCACAGCAACACTCAAGCCCTCACAGGACAACAAACTAACAGACACATGGGTGACTGTAGCCCTTGGAGTATGCAAAGTCACCGTCTGTTTACTTGGTGACTTTTCTGGACTGTGGAAGTTCTGAGAGAACTGACCTGACTAACTTCTGTGTGTCCATCTTCTAGCACAAAGTAGATTCCAAAAAATGATCCTCAGATGACTGCATTCATATCAACTTCTTCCTTGTATTCTAGGCAACCATGCACATGTCTGCACTCCCTTTCTGGATATTGACTTCCTGGAGGGCAGAATCCACATTTGTCTTGATGTAAGATCCAGCACAATACCCATTTTTTAAAAATGATGACTGTGAAACTGGCAAGGATAAACAAGGTTCAGATTCTACCCTCCACGGGCTCTTTGTTCAATGGGCAACAATAATTTGATTTGTCCACAATCCACAACGGTGAGTCCTCCAGTAAAAGTATGTGCAAAGAGAAGGGATGGACTTAGTCTAAGAAGAGATGGGGAAAGTTTTCTGGACAATGTAGTATTTGAGCTAAAATAGTACACACACACACACACACACACACACACACACACACACACACACACACACACTGGGGATGGTGGCACACCTGTAATCCCAGCACTCAGGAGGCTGAGGTGGGAGGATCACCAGTTAGAGGCCAGCCTGGACTATCGAGAGCTAGTTTGAGGTTAGCTTGAGCTACATAGCAAGACCCTGTCTCACACACAAAAAGGCTCCTTCCTTCTTAGCAGAAATGTTTTCACTTCAGTCTCCTCACTACCTGAAATTCCATTGTCAGTAATTTACTTCAAAGGGAAATTTCAGTTTTATTGTAATTCTTCCCCTGGGTGTGTCTGAACCACTGGCTTTAGGCTGACTGTGGCAAGGGCAGTGTTGGTTTTCTTCTGCAGCTGCTATAGAATTGAGTAATATTTTCCCAGAACTCCTAGACATTATTTAGGAGGAATACTGGAGGACACAAGAAGGTTCCAAAGACCAGGAAAGACTACAGTTGTGGCTAACATCAATAAACAAATTTCTCCCATGGTAGTTCGAGACTGACCAGCTTTGGGGGTTTAACTCTGATTCCCTGCTCCCCTCTTGCTGGAGTTGGAACCCAGAGCGGGGAACATGCTAGGCAAGTGCTCTAGCACTGAGCTACATCCCCAGCCCTAGCTCTGATTTTTTTTTTTCAGTACTAGGGGGTTCAACCCAGATCCCTGAAAATACCATACCACTAAACTGCACTCAGGCTTCTTTTAATTTATTGTATTTTATTGGATTTTTTGTTTGTTTGTCTTGCTTGTTTCTTTGTTTGAGTCAGGGTCTCACTAAGTTGCTCAGGCTGCTTCTGACCTTGAACTTTCAATCCTCCTGCCTCAGCCTTCTGAGATGCTGAGGTTACAGATGGTGCCTGGCTTCCTAACTCTAATATTTTATAATTGAACTTTAGCGCTCTCTCGCTCTCACTCTCTCTCTCGCTCTCACTCTCTCTCTCTCTCTCTCTCTCTCTCTCCCTCACTCCCTTCCTCCCTGCTTTTCTCTCTCCCCTCTTTCTCTTTCTCTCCTCAGCATTTTGAGTCTTCACTTTGTCTCAAATTTTGGTGCCTACTTAATAGGTTGAAGAGACTATGGAAGAAAATAAAACAATTGAAGAGGACAATTAATATCTTCACTTGACATTTTTCAGAGGTTAGTCTTTGCATCTGTACGAATTTTTGTTTATGGCCCACATAACTGAGTCATAAAATTCACTATGGCCTCTGGAGGAATGTTGGCAGAAATGTTGAGCACAACCTGGAGAAACTGGAGTTGGAAGAGAGAAATAACTGAGCATGCTTTTTGCCACCAGATGGAGCCCTCGACCACTATTCCTGAAAACTTTGGGTTTCAGAGGCATGTGTTCCAACTTAATTCTTGGTCATGATCCTCCATACCAGCCTCCATGAATTTCTCACCATTGCCATAGTGTGCCAGGTCTTTTCATGCTTTTAGCTATATTAGTTGTCTTACTGTATAACATTATTTCAAAAAGTAATGGCTTAATGAACATTAAACGTGCATTATCTCACACTGTTCTAGGGTTTTGAGTGGCTTGGGTCAGGAAATCAAGAGTGACTTAGCAGGCATTTTGGCCCCAGAGGCTTTCATGAAGCTGCAGCCAGATGTGAACTAAGGCTGCACCATCTGAAAGCTGAATGAGGCTGGAGCATTGGCGCATATGAGCCCTGATCACGTGGCTGGCGAGGAAATGTTGACACTCTCATTCTGTCAAGTTGGCAAAAGATCACAGTTCCTCTTCACCTGGGACTTCTTCTTCTTTTTTTTTTTTTTTTTTTTTTCTAGGTGCATCCTAGGCAAGACTCTACCACTGAACTGCATTCCTAGCCCCTTTTTTGAGACAGGATCTTGCTAAGTTGCACAGGTTGTCTCTGGCCTTGAATTCATGATCCTCCTGCCTCAGCCTCCCAAGTCACTTAGATTAAAGGAATGTGCCATGGCACCAAGACAGTCTTTTTGACTATCCTCATGATATGGTAGCTAGATCCCCCAGAACGAGAAATCCAATGGGCAGTAAAGCAAAAGGCCAAGAATCTTTCATGGTGTATCTTCAAAAGCCACAGACCATCATTTTCACAATATCTTATTGGTTGTTCAGATCAGTTCTATTCAATGAGTGGAAAGATACAAAAGCCTGAATTCCAAGAGATAAGAATTGCCAGATCCATCCCGGAAGCTATCCTGTGCTGCTCTGTCAGCTTGGATAACCTTTCCCCTGCCTCTCCTCTTTTCACAACCATGATGAATGTCAGGTGCTTTGCAAAGCTTTCCCCAGGCAATTCCTGCTCTGTGCTCCATCTCTAGCAGGTACTTACCACCCTGCATGTCTCTTGTGGTTATTGACTTCCTGAGAGCTGAGAGACAGAGACTTAACATCTTAGCAGCTCCAGTTTCTTCCAGGTATGTAGCCTTGGCATAGTAGGTACTGGAAGACTGTTTAAAAATGAATGCATAAAACAGAAAATAACAAGTGCGGGCAAGAATGTGGAGACATTGGAACACTTGAGCATTGTTGATGGAAATACAAAATGGTGCAACCACTGTGGAAAACACTATAGTGGCTCCTCAAAAAATTGAAAATAGAATTACCATATGATTTAGCAATTCCACTTCTGGGTGTTTATCTAAAAAAATCAAAAAACAGTCCTGAAGAGATATTTGTACACTCATGTTCATAGCAGCATCTTTCACACGAGCGAAAACTAGAAGTGACCCAAGTGCCCATCAAAAAACAAATAGATGAACAAAAGGTAGTATCTGCATACCAGCCTTAAAAAAGGAAGGAAATTCGGACAGGTTTTACAACATGGATGAGCCTGAAGGACATTATACTAAGTGAAATGAGCCAGACACAAAGAGACAAATGTTTGATTCCTTCATCTGAGGTATCTGGAGTAGTCGAATTCAGAGACAGAAAGTAGAATGGTGGTTATCACGGGCCAAAGGCAGGGGAAAATGAAGACTTATTGTTTAATGAGTTCAGACTTTCACGTTTGTAAGATGAGAAGAGTTCTGCCAATAGATGGTGGTGATAGTTGCACAACAGTGTGCAACTACCATTGAATTGCACATTTAAAAATGGTTAAGATGGCAAACTTTAGGTGAAATAATGTAGAGGGGTAAAGAGGGAGAAGAAAATCTCAAAATATATGATGCAACTATATGAATGCATGAAAAAATAGGAGGAAGGAAAAAATGAGAATATACCCATGATTGCATATAGTTTTCATTACAAATTAATTAAAATTCCTACTTTGTTTACTTTCTTCTTTAGTTTTTCCTGTTATGTAACATATGCAAGATGATGAATGTGTAAGCAAAAGTGATTTAATAGTTGCCTCATGGATATAGCAAATGACTTATTACTCTATACCCCACCCAAATTAATAAATGAAATAAATGCAAAAACAGATGGCAAACTTTATGCTTTGTATTTTGCTTCAAGTTAAAATTTTCTTTTAATGACTGAATTGATGGATATTATTCATCATAAAAAGGCATAAAAGGAGCCAGGCGCGGTGGCACACACCTGTAATCCCAGCAGCTCAGGAGGCAGAGGCAGGAGGATCACAAGTTTGAGACCAGAGGCAGTCTGTGTAACTTAGTGAGACCCTGTCTCACAAAGTAAAAAAATGGGCTGGGGATGCAGCTCAGTGGTCCAGCACTTGCAAAGCATACAAGCGGGAGGCCCTGGGTTCAACCCCCAGTACCACAAAAAAAAAAAAAAAAGAAAAGAAAAGACATAAAAGTACTGATCTGTGCTAAAACATAAACAAACCTTAAAAACACTATTCTAAGAGGGAAAAAAAGACATAAAAGGCTTCATATTGTTTTATTATACTTAGATAAAACATACAGAATAAGCAAATCCATAGAGACAAAGTAAATTAGTGGTTGCCAGAGGCTGGGAGGAGAAAGGAAACGGGAGTGACTGATAATAGGTACCTGGGTTTTTTTGAGATGATGAAATTGTTCTGGAATTGGATAGTGGAGCTAGCTGCACAATCTTGTGAATAAAACTAAAAACCACTGAATTGTACACTTTGAAATGGGAATTGTTACATGAAATTTTATGTTACATGAATTATGTATCTATTTTTTAAATGAATGAATAAATGAAAGAAATGTTTGATATGTGCCTTTAGAGTCTTTAATATTTCAATTTTCCCTAGTGCCTAAACATATTTGACCAGTATATATTTTGGGATCAATAGCTTGATGCTGTTGCCCTTGAACAGTGTTCAATAAATACATTTTTATGTTCTTGTACCTGGGAAAGAAGTACTCATGAGTAATGAGTTTTCCAGCTGTGAGACAGTGAGTTGTTGGACAAACACAGCAAGGAAATGAATGTCTGCTGTTACATTCTTACTCAGCAGCTCTTGGCAGCCATGAAAACAACCATTCATCAAACACTGGCGCAAAAAAAAAAAAATGTCTCACAGTGGAAGGCAATGAAAACCTCCACATTAAAGCCTTGTACCTCCCATAAAAGAGACAGTTAACTGTCCACTGAAAAGCCTGTTGTGTGCAACCTGCCACCCCAGTCCTGCTTTCCATGACACAGTTGTTGTTGCTGGGCAGCAATCGCCTACCCAGGGACTAATTCTCCTAACTCCCTAGCATAGGTTGGGTCATATGACCCCAAGGAAGTGAGTGGGAATGTTGAGTGTCACTTGCAGACCAAGATATTTAAAAATCAGAAACTTACTCCTGCCTACTACTTGCCTTCTCCCACTACTTGCCAATTCAGTATAGAAGGGGTAATGGAGCTACAACATGGAAAGAGCCTGGGTTCCCAAGTCAACTCAAGTGGAAAGTCTCCCACTACTGGAGGCCATTCACAGTGGACAATTTTTGAGGAAGAAATAGATTTTAATATGAATAACAGACCTATTTTCATTATTTAAAGCTACTTAAATGTTAGAATATATTTGTTATAGCAGCTACATCAATATTCACCAAATGACTATATATTATGTGACTTTCATGAGAATATAAGGATGAATAGCCCGGAATTCTTTTCTTTTCTTTGTCTTTTATTTTATTTTATTTTATTTTTTTTTTGAGACAGAGTCTCACTATGTATCCCATGAACTCGAGATCCTTCTGCTGAAACATTCTCAGCGCTGGGATTACAAGCGTGCACTATTACACCCAGCTCAATAGCCTGGAAAACTTTCCTCAAAAAGATTACATTCTAGTGGGGCAGATAATCAGAATAAATATACTACCAATTGAAGAGCAGTAGGTGACCCAACAAAATTCTGAATATATCAATGGCTATTAAAGAATTAAAAATAAGCCAGGTACAGTTGCACATGCCTGTAATCTTAGCCACTTGGAAGACAGAGGCAAGAGGATTGCAAGTTCAAGGCCAGATGCAGCCTGTATAATTTAGCAAGACCTTGACTCAAAATAATAAATTAAAAATGGACTGGAAGTACAGCCCAGTGATAGAACACTTGCAAAGTAGGTGCAAGTCTCTGGGTTCAACTCCCAAATGCTGCAAGCGAGCAAATAAATAAATAAATAAAAAGAAATAAAAACAAAAGATTTCCTAAGGGATAAGGGTACAACTCAGGGGTATAGGTCTTGCCTAGCACTCACAAGGCCCTGAATTCAATCAATCTCCCATACCACAAAAAAATACAAAATAAAATAATTAAAAAACTATAAAAGATCCCAGATTATTTTGTAGACTTTTTTTCTTTTTCTTTTTTATGTGGTGCTTTAGGACTGAACCCAGGGCTATAATGCATACCAGGCAAGTGCTTTACTGCTGAGCTACAGCTACAGCCTTTATAGACAAATTTTATCAAACCCATCAGTAAAATGATAGTTAAACTATTCCAGATCACAAAACAAGATATTTTTAAAAACCTTTTTAATGTATCTAAATGAGTCCAGGGTTGGGATTTAACTCAGTTGGTAGAGTGCTGCTCTGCAGTCTCTGAGGTCCAGGGTTCGATTCCCAGCACCACAAAAAATGGGAGAAGGATGTGGCAATCCACTCTGGAGGCAATCCCAAAACAATCAGCCATTGAAACACTCATAAGGGTCACTATGAGTCAGACACAACTGGACTGCACCTAACAACAACAACTATAACAAATGAGTCTAGAATAACCCTCCTTGATACAAATGCCATGCAAGAAAACACACATTCACACACACACATACAATCTCATCTGTAATATTTTGTTGTTATTGTTAGGTGCCATTAAGATATAGACAATTTAAAAATAATAAGCCGGGTGCAGTGGCACATGCCTGTAACGCCAGTGACTCAGGAGGCTGAAGTAGAAGAATTACATGTTCAAGGCCAGAGGCAGCCTGTGCAATTCAGCAAGATCCTGTCTCAAAAAAAATTTTTTTTATGTGAAAAAGAGACTGAGGGTGCAGCTCAGTGATGGAGCACTTGCCTAGCATGTGTGAGGCCCTGAGTGCAACACCTCAGTACTGCAAAAGATGAAAAAATGAATAAATAAATAAAATAACAAACTTACTGAACTATGCCACAGGTAGGTATCTTCTCAAGAAAAATTACACACAAAGACTTGCCTGTCCGTAGCAGCTATATTTACAAAAATTAAAAACTTGAAATGGCATAAATATCTATCAATGGATGAATGGACAAATAAATTACAGTATAACCATATAGTGGAATATACTCAGTGACAAAAGGGAATGGAGTATTACCACAATATTATAAGTGAACCTCAAAATAAGTAGGCCAAGTGAAAGAAGCCAGGGATTATCCTTCTCAAAAAAAGAAGTCCATACTGTACATTCCATTTATAAAAAATACTTTTGGGGGGAGGAGTTTTGAGAAAAGTTCTCACTGTGTGGCACAGGCCGGCCCAGAACACACTATGTAGATCATGCTGGCCTCAAACTTGCGTGGATCCTCTTGCCTCTGTCTCCCGAGTAATGTGATTAGAGGCATGCAAAACTAAACTACAGTGGCAGAAAGCAGGTCAGTGGTTGCGTGGTGTCAAGGATAGGGGAAAGGAAAAAGGAAGTACAAAGCGCATAGGGAAGCTTTGGGGCAAATGGACACATCCCCGATCTCCATCATTGTTATGGTTTCACAGTGTATACATCACATGGTACATTTTAAGTATGTACAGCTTAATATACATCAAGTATCCCCTAACAAATCAGTTTCTCAAAACAATCTAGGCATCCCGGCGTGGTGCACAAACCTGTAATTCCAGCATTTGAACTAAGGCAGAAGGATCACACATCTGAGGCCAGCCCAGGATACACAGGGAAACCCTGTCTCAAAAATAACAACAAAAATCTAGGCAAACACTTCACCTCTCTGAGCCTCATTATAAAGACAATTATTATCTATACTGTTCATCTTTTCATTGGACAATGATATAAAATAATGAATGCAAAAAATGTTGTAAACTTAACTGGGCCCTGTGGCTCACATCTGTAATCCCAGTGACTCGAGAGGCAGAGACAGGAGGCTCATAGGTTCAAGCCCAGAGGCAGCCTATGTAATTTAGTGAGACTCTGTCTCAAAATAAAAAGTAAGAAATGGGCTGCAGGTGCAGCTCAGTGGTAGAAGACACACTAAGCATGTGGGAGGTCCTGGGTTCAAACCTCCAGTACTAAAAAAATAATTTTGCAAACTCAATACAAAAGTACAGAAACATGCTGGGTGCGGTGGTTCACGCCTATAATCCCAGTGGCTTGGGAGGTGGAGGCAGGAGGATCGCAAGTTTGAGACCAGAGGCAGTCTGCATAATTTAGCAAGATCCTGTCTCAAAAAGTGAAAAAAAAATGGTCTGGGGGTGCAGCTCAGTGGTCCAGCACTTGCAAAGCATGCAAATGCAAGGCCCTGGGTTTACCCTCCAGTACAGCAAAAAAAAAAAAAAAAAGTACAGAAACATTGTGTCATCTTTATTACTTATTCATGTCATTATCAACAGTAATACTGTCATGATCATCATAGTCACAGTCACTATAAAAAGACTCCATCATTTTGATCTTGTAACACACCATTCCAGAACAACTTGGTCCTAATGTATGACTGGCCTCAGGGGGTCATGAGACAAAAAAAAAAGAGGCAGACAGGTCCAGGACTGCAGAGAATGCAATTTGTTGGGGACCTGCTGACAAAAGAGTGGTACTGAGTAGAAGAAAGGCTAGTGAATCTCCACAACTTGGGTGAGTAAGAAGAGCACATTTATGGGTTAGGACAAAAGTGACTTCATCCCAGCTGGGATGCACCGGATTTATCTTTTATTAGTATTTTAAGTATACATATTTATGGAGTACAGACTGATAATTCAGTCATATATACAGTATGCAATTATTAAATCAACTCCTGATTTATCTAATGGTAACATCAAAGAGTCTGGCACATCCTTGGAGCCAGTCTGATTGTAAAACCCCACATATGACTCTAAACTTTTTATCTATTTATGGTTTGCAGGAAAATCTTACTTACTGGCTTGGTACTCAGGGGCAATGATGGTGGTTACAGCTCAAGATGGCTGCAGTCATGTCAAGCTAAATCTATGCATGCCCTATGTTAAGATCTCTGAGGCAGTTCATTCATTTAACTCAGAAAAACCAAAGCAAGCACATTCACTGTTTCCTAGAGGCAGCTGAGAGGAGACAACGACAAGATGATACATACAGTCAAGTTTACAAAAAAAGTGAGAAAAGTCATGTTGTAAAATTTCCAGATATGCACCAGCTAAGAAAGTCAAATTACTGAAACTCCCCCTTTGGTTTGAATGTGATCATGGGAGACCCTACAATCACATTATGAAGAGAATTTGTGAAACTTCCACTATTGATAGCTGCGACCCAAGGCCTGTTCACCTCTCCAGATGAACTGGAACCATAGAAAAGCCAATGGAAAGAATAAGTCCTCTTTTCTGACTGAAAGGAAGGCAGAAGTAGGTATTGCTTGGACCACAGAGATAGGGTTAAGGATTGCAAAGGGGAATAAAAAGGAGAGCAAAGAAGGACCTCAGATTCTGGAGATAAAAAAAGAGGCTCATGACCTTAAGTAATAGTAATCTCAACAACACTTGTGTATCTTCTTGTCAAGATTGCTCAGGGAAGTATGTAGGACAAAAGGAAACAGCAGACATGAGAAAGGTATCTACGTACAGCTGGTGAGACTGTCACCAGGTTGGGGAGAGAGCCACCATGGAGTAGGGCAGAAGAGAATTCATAATTCTAATCTACAACTATGGAGCAGGCATTTTACCTCCACGTCTTATGAAATCCCCCCAAAGACATCGTACTATGAGAGCTGAACTGCCCTCACATAATTACCAGAACCTCTGCTCTATTGATGTTATCTCTTTATACCCTTTCCACAGCCCAGGGAGGGTGGGACTGGCGTAATCCTCGCTGAATGCGTGCTGAAGCTCTGACGCAAAGAGGTTTTATAAATTGCCTCAGACCAGACAACTAATAAGAGATTATGCTCACCTCTGACTTCACAGGCTTAGCTCACCTGCAAATCTGAGCTAGTCATGCTAACTGCCTGTTGTTGTTAGGTGCTATAGAGTTGGGTCTGACTCATAGTGACCCTCATAGGGTTTTCAATGGCTAATTGTTTTCGGGAGTGGGTTGCCACATCCTCCCATTTTTGAGGTTCTGTGGATCAAACCTAGGGCCTCAAAGAGCACAGAGCAGCACTCTACCAACTGAGCCAAATGCCAGCCCATGCTAACTGCCGAGGAGCCACAAAAGGAGACAGAACAAAACACATAAGAGGTGAGACAGGATTTCAAAAGTAAGGGGGCTCTGAGTGGTATACCTAGGGTCTGGGGCCAGGAGAGGGATGTGACGCTGCTTGCAGGGCAGTCTGCACATCTTCCTCACATATGGCAGACAGAGCATACTGCACAGCATACTGCTTAAACCTAAAGGGAACAGTCTAAATTCATGGTCAATCATGAAGGTACAAGCTGATGGAATTCAGACTTGCAATAGTAGAGCCTTCTTTACAGTCTTTCCTTCCTGCCTTGGTTCAAGACATACATATGTTGAGCTTGGTAGTGCACATCTGTAATACCAGTGACTAAAGAGGCTGAGGCAGGAAGATCACAAGTTCAAAGCCAGAGGCAACCTGTGCAATTTAGCAAGACCTTGTCTCAAAATTAAAAAAAAAAAAAATTTTAAAGGAGGTGCAGCTCAGTGGAACACTTGTCTAGCATGTGCGAGGCCTCAAGTTCGACCTCCTAAAACTGTAGGGGAATAAAAGAAAATATATATATTTCAAACCTCAGACTAGCTTTGGATGAAGTATTTGGATGGTTGGGAAAACTGTGTACTGGGAAATCCTTGCAATACCAGGGTGTGATAATACAGAACTTGTTCCTGGCACTAAGGAGTCAAGTGCCCTGGCTTTCAGTTTACCCCTGTGAGCCTATTGCCATGACTGCTAAATGGGGGTATTCCACCCTCACAGGACTGAGAGGATTAAAAACAAAAAGTCATATAAGACGTCCATCATATTCTCGACTCATAGTAGGCACTGCACGAAGTTAATTCTCCCTCTTCCTAGCCTTGTCCCAAAAGTGTTTTGCGAGTGGGAACCAGAGTAACCCCTTTAGGACTCTTGGAGATAGTAGCAAGGAGAACTTGCCTCCCACCAGAGAGACAGGTAGATACGAAGCCTGGAGGAGCTGCCTCTGGCAGCGGGCTGTCCGGCATCAGCGCTGGAGAAGGAATGGCTGGCGCAGACTTGACGCCTACAATATCCCAAGTAACCACTCAGTTCAAAAGGAATGGGCTCAGCCAGGCATGGAGACGCATGCCTGTGATTCCAGTACCAAGGAGGCTGAAGCAGGAGGATTGAGAGTTCAAGGCCAGCCTGAGATATGCACAGTGACATAGTGAGACCTTGTTTCAAAAAAAAAAGTAAGAAGGAAAGGAAGAAAGAAAGAAGAAAGAATGAGGTTGTGGAATAGGGAAGGCAAAAGGGCTTTCAGATTAGCAGACAGATTAGCATTTCCATAGACAGCTGAAGTCCGGCTGGGTAGATCTCACAGACTCCTGCCAATTGTTCCCAAGTGATCCTCTCAGGTTCCGGCTACCTCCCTGCCTCCAGCATACTTTGCCCCACAGAGGCCAGAAAGGCTCAAGCCTTCCTCACCTTGTTTGAGCTACCTCCACTAATCCCAGTCCCTGGGGTTCCCTTCCCCAAGAATTAAATATGTGGCAGGATAGAGCTACCCTGCCCCAGAACTCTTTCCCCTCCTTGTTACTCTTAGCAGGACAGGGATAGAAAGGGCCCAGACTAAAATGAACCACATCATCCCTGCTAAACCTCAGTGTACTCATCCTAAGAAAGGAACCAGTCCCCCTTTCAAGGGTTTTTCAAAGCAGCCAAGGGAGTAGCAAAATGAACAATGTAAGAAAGTCATAGTTTCTATAGAATTCTTACAGTCTCTCCCTACTGATTATATGGACACATAGAGTTAGGACTCTGGTATAGTCAAATTTAAAAAGCAAACTATAGAAGAGCCTGAATGTGCACATGTGTGCATGCATCCACATATGCTTGATGAGTGATAAAAAGTAAGGAAGTAAGCCCAGTGCGGTGGCACATACCTAAACCCAGCTACTCCATAGGCGGAGGCAGGAAGATTGCAGATTCGAGGCCAGAAAGCAGCCTGTGCAACCCAGGGAGACCCTGTCTCAAAAAAAAAAAAAAAAAAAAGATTTTTAGTGAATGGGAATGTAACTCAATGGTAGTGCACTTGCCTAGCATACTCAAGGGCCTGAGTTCAATCCCCAGCACTGCAAAAATACATAAGTAAATGAATAAGGAAGAAAGGGAATTTAGTTAATGGTTTTATCTCTGGGGCATGAGATTAGGATAATTGAAAGAATTATTTTCTTTGTACACTTCTGTTAATAATTTTTTAATGTACATATTCATATTATTTTTTATTTTTATTTTTCTGGCAATACTTGGGGGTTGAACCAAGGGCTTCACATGTACTTTGCAAGTGCTCTACCGCTAGGTTGCATCCACAGGCCATTATTTATTTATTTATTTTATTTTGAGTGAGGGTCTTGCTAAATTATACAAGTTGCCTCTGGCCTCCAACTTGCTATCCTCCAAACTAAGCCTGGTAAATCACTGGGATTACAATAGCGTGCCACTCCACTCAGTGCTGTTACCCAGCGACTCAGGAGGTGGAGGCAGGAAGATAGCAAGATTGAGACCAGAGGCAGTCCGCGTAATTTAGCAAGACTGTCTCAAAAAGTAAAAAAATGGGCTGAGGGTGCATCTCAGTGGTATAGCACTTACAAAGCCTGCAAGTGTGAGACCCTAGGTTCAACTCCCAGTACCACAAACACACACACACACACACACACACACACAAAAACAAATAGATATGCAATATTACTATTTTATTTTACAAATAACTATTGTAACAAATGAAATAACAAATACACAAATAAACCTTGATCCCAGACCTTTCTTATATCCCTGCTCTTTCCTTTTATGCCTGGAAAATGGTAATTAATTCTCCTTTATTACCACTGGCTATCCTACCCTCGCTTGTAGCTGTACCACTGTGGCATCCAATCCTGTCAGATCTTGGAAGCTAAGCAGGGTTGTGCCTGGTTAGTACTTGGATGGGAGACCACCTGAGAACACCAGATCTTGTAGGCTTGGGAGAAGGACCTGGCAACCCACTCCCAAATAACAATCAGCCATTGAAAACCCTATGAATAGCAGAGAAGCGCTAACCATACTGTTTTGCCTGTCTTAGGTAGGGTCGCTATGAGTCTGACACCGACTGGACAGCACCTAACAACAACCCTACCTTCACCCCTAGAAAAACAAGAAAAGTAATAGATATAAATGAGTGAACCCCTGGGATTTCTCAGACTCAAAGGGGTTCATGATGCTCCTGAGGAGAAATGTCTTATTTCAAACACACACACATTAAACAGGAAATACCAGATTAGACTATTCTTGAACACCTGGTCTCCAGGAGCAAAAACCAAACTCCGTCTAAGTTTCAGAGCCTTCCAAGGACCACAAGAGCTTAAAAGAACATCTGCCTTGCAGTCTCTCTCCTGCCACTAGCCAGCTGTGTGACCCTGGATAAGGCCCTTTCCTTCTCTGCTGCTCCATTTCCTCTCTTTGGACAGGAGGTAACAATGCCAATGTCTAAGACTATTGGGAAGATCAAATAAGGTAATGCAGGTAAAAGCACACTTTTGATTGCAAAATGCTTGACCAAGCTAAGCAAAGCAAAGCACATGGCTTACTAGCCTAAAGCTGTACATTTTATTTTGTGTGGAATGTAGACAGGGGAGGAAAGAAGGGAGTAAGGGAGGGAACTCAGCAGCGGGTGGCATTTCCCTCTCTGCTGGAAATTCCAAACCAAAACACAAACATGGGGGGCAGTGCACACATGCACTTGTGTTTCCATCCTGGGGAGAGTTCCTTGGAAGAGTGGGTGTGGGGCACATACAACTTCAGAGCCCAGCCTGGAGCTATGCCCAGTAAGTTCGAGCTCTGCCAATGGAGTCTTATTTCCCGGTGGTAGACATCAGGCTCAGGGCACAGGAAGGAGGAGGCAACAAGGAAAGCTCTCTCCTCTGCCCCACACCCTTTCCCTGGGCATCTAGTCAGGCAATGGCTGGCAGGGCCAATGACCTCTGGGGAATCAGAGCTACAGAGCAGGAACAGCAGGAAAAACAAAACAAAACAAAACAAAAAAAAACAGCCTGGGCTCTGGGAGTCCCTAGCTCCGCTCCCAATCAGCTGTAAGGCGTTAGACAAGTTGCACTGTGCCCTGGATTTTCTTTCCCCCTGCCTAAGATGTTGGAGTTGGACCAGAATAGGCCCCTGCTGGCTCTACAACAATAATCATTCCCCGGGTGACAGGCAGGGGAGCTCCCAAACAGAGGCCCATTGAGAGCAGATGGGAGCCTCTGCAATTCCCTCCAGCCTGAGCCAGAGACAGGCAGTTTTCTTCCCTCCGGTCCTTGCCCTTAGGAAACCCCTATCTCCCAATCCTAATTGCACTGTAAACCTATGAACTTTTTCCCTTCCCTCCCTGAGGGAAAGAGGAAGCAGGGAAGTGGAGAGGAGGTAACTGCAGAGCAGTGTGGCCTAAGGCCACAGAGGAAGGCAGGAAGATCCAGCACACAGGGACACTGGAGAGGACCCGGATGCAAGACACAAACACCAAGATCAGACAAACCAAACTTTATTCTGAAAAGCATATGGTAATTATGATTAAACTACTGGATTAGGCACACTGCCCCCCTCTCCCTTGCCACCCTCATTCCTCCCAAACCTGCCCTCTCTTGGCCTTTGTAGACACAGTAGAAATTGTCTCCTGGATCCACAAGTGGCCCCAGACTTTTGGCCTGGGAGCTGCCAGGGGGATCTTGGGCTGGCCTGAGTCCTGGCGCCAGAGAGGATAACTTATGAGACTCCCTCCAGTATCCAAGGGCTCTGGACCAGAAAGGTAGCCAGACCTACGGCACAGGCCTTGAGGGGAGAGTGAGTGTAACGACATTCTTGTCCATCCTTCTCACTATCTGGCTGACAGAGGGACCACTGAGCTGTTGGAAGCCAAGCAGGAAGGCACATCTGGAAGAGCCAGTGAGCTCTGGAATGCTGCAGGCACATTTGGGTGGATGAGGCACCAGGAAGGCGAAGATGTATGCTCCTGAGTGAGGTCACCTGGCCACAGCACTGGGGCTGGGGGCCAAGAAGGAGATCTTGCCGGACTGGATCTGACCTTAGGATGCGGTTTAGATGGTGATTGAAAAAAAGACAAAAGCAAAAAGAAATGAAAGCTGGAACTAAAGCCCATTGTCCAGGGTACAGGGTGCAGAGCTCAGTTCCAGGTGTCCAGAATCTTGTGCCCAAATTGTAGCACAGGGGAATCAGGAATCCTCCTGGGTGAAGGCAGAAACAGTCTTCCTCATGGCTCTGCCATTGGATGGTGTGGAAAGAAGACTGCTGGACAGAGGACATCCCCTCTCCACACCTGCCCCACTGCAGTGAAAACTTCTGCTGGCCGGGGACAGAAGGGTGCTGCCAGCCAGGGCAGCGAGCCCGGGAGAGGGCAGCTTGGCAAGCTCTGGGAATCTCCATGGCCTTGGCAGCATGGAAACCTGGAAAACTGCAACAGAGAACAAAAGTCACTGGTCCAAAGCACCCCAGATGTCCCAACAAAGCCTGCCCAGGTACTGGCTGCTACTGTCTCTGGTTAGTCAGTCACCCATCTTGAAACATAGCAGGGGCCCCCAGCCTACAAAAACATCAAAAGGATCCACAAAGTTCCCATGCTCTAGGATTTCTCAGAGAGAAAAATCCAGTAGCCCCCCCCCCCCCAACAATCTTAACGGATACAGAATTTGAGTTTTGCAAGATGAAAAATGTTCTAGAGATGGAGGGTAATGATGGTTGTACAACAATGTGAATGTATTTAATGCCACTGAACTATACACTTAAAACTGATAAAAAATAGTAAATTTAATGTTATATATATTACCACAATTTAGGAAAAAAAATTTTTTGATGCTGGGTATAGTACCAAGAGCCTAACACATGCTAAGTTCTACCACTGAGCTACACTTGCAGCCCACTCCCAGTCAGCCATTGAAGACTCGTATGAATAGCAGAGAAGCACTGACAATAGTGCCAGACATGGCACAGTGTGTCATTCAGTTGTACATGTGGTCGCTGTGAGTCAGTCCTGACTTAACAGCACCTAACAACTAAAAACAAATTTTTAGAAAAAGAAAAAAACATGGAATAAGAGAGAGAGAGAGAGAGAGAGAGAGGGGGGGGGGAGTGCAAGTCTGCTGCAGAAGAGGCCAGAATGCTAAGGTTCAAATCTGACCTCTGCCACTTATTAGTGGGGAGATTTTAGACATCAGACATTAAAACCCACCTCAGTAGTATTGAGAAATACATGAATACCTGTAAAATAGTTCAAGCAGTGCCAACTACATGAAGCACTATGTAAAATTTACAGACCTGCTCTACACCCACACCCCTATCCTCATCTTCACAGAAAAACCCAATACTTCTACATCTAAACTTTAAAATATGCTCCCAAGGGCTGGGGTGCACTCAATGGTAGAGTGCTTGCCTGGCATATGTGAAGCCCTGGGTTCTGTCCCATTTTCTGGCTTGTAAATCCCTGGGTAGCCTCTCATATTCTGGTTTCTAATCCAGGGGAAGGCTGAGCTTTTTCATTTCACATCTCTAAGGACATTGTGGTTATTACTGTCACCCTTCCAACTTACTCTAAAGTAAAATCCTTTCACTTTTGGAAAAGGAGGAGGCACTGTGCTTTTTACTCAAAGGCCTACAACCCCTTCCAGAAAACCAAGAAGTGTCTTACCTTCGAGGTGGGGCCAGCTGTCCACCCCGGCTCCAGAGATTTCTCTTTGGTGAGTAGGGCCCATTCTGCCAGTTGCTCACAGTTAATGCCAAGATCTCTTACTGGTGACTGTCCTTTTAACTGGGAAACCACCTGGATAATAGCTTCTCCAACAATGTAAAGCAATGTTCAAGTTCACCAGTTCCCAGTCTCTGGCTGGTGAGGGATAGCTAGCTCCTAACCCCCATAGAGAAACTCCTGGGAAAGAGGAACTTCCCAAATCTTCAACGGGTTGGACACTGGGAATGAACTAGAATCAGGATAGCACAGGGCTGGCTGGAACCTTATAGTGGGAAACACTGGCCCAGGCCCAGAAGCAGTTAAGACAGTAAACTAAATTACTGTGCTTGGGTTTCTTGTATTGCAAGACTCCTGAGAGTCTATGCTATGCTAACAAACATTGCAAATCTCCAAAGGGAGACAGCACCATTGACAAACTCACTTGTCCTCAAAATTGTCCTTTGGAGGTAGCTCCTGAGCCAGGATTCCTGGAACAGTTGCTGCATTAGTGTAAACAGCGCTGGGCCCAGAGAAACAGCGCTGGGCCCAGAGTGTGGAGACCCGATTCTAATCCTATGCTGGCTGCTCCCAAGAGCAGGCCCTAGGTCCCCATCTCTACAAAGGGGTGGGCCTCACCCTAACATTGCATGTGAGATCCCTGACGCAGACAGACGTTATGGGATGAGGTGGAGCAGAAGCCTGTGAGGGAAGTCTGGAAAGAGAGTTGTGTGACTCTGAGGCCAGAGAAATTAGTGTGTTTGGGTCTGGCCTCCATGAACCGCCAAGACAAAGGGGCAGGAGGCAGAAGCCAGAGATGTCTCCAAAGGTATGCGGATACAGCCCATCAGCCTTTCCTGTCCATCCCCACCTGGGCAGACTCGCCCCACCCTAAGACATCTGAGCACTGACGAATGAGCTGGGAGGAGCTGGGCAGGATGCCCGCACAATTCCAAACTAAAACCAAAGTCAATTCCAAACTAAAACCAAAGTCGTCACTCATCTGAGACCAGCCAAGGCCTATCCCCTGCTCCACCCACGGTTGCCTGCCTGCCTTTTACAGCACCCGAGGCTGGAAGAGGGGCCGGAGAAAGGGGTGCTCTTCCAACCGCGGGTGGGAGGGAGGGGGGCACTCAGGCGGGTTCCAATTTGGGAGACTCCTCCGGATCTACGCGGCGCCTGTCCACGTCTTGCTCTCAGGGGGGAAGGGGAAGAGGAAACGCGAGGTTTCGCCTAGGGCGGCCCATTGGGCGTGCGTGTCCGCGCCTCGGATCTCTGCACTGGAGACCGACCGCTGCGGTCCTGACTTGGCTGCGGCAGGAACGTCATGTCGGGGGTTCTGAGCGCAGGCGGCAGTGGAAACACTAGGCAGGGGGAGGGTGGCAGGGCGCAGTCGCGCGGGGCAGCAGCGGCGGGAAGGACTCTGGAGGGGTCCCTGGAGCCGATCGGGGCCGCGACGGGCACGGGCGGCTTCACACCACCTCCTGCTTGCCCTGGTAGCGACGGCAGCAGCCGTAGAGTGCCGAGAGCAGGTAGAGGCCGAGGCAGAGGCCGCCGCAGACAGCGGCTGTCAGGAAGGCGTGGTAGGCACAGGGCAGCGGGTAATCCTTGAGGTTGCAGTAGCTGTGGCGCTGCGTCTGGTCGATCATGATCCCCGTCGCGGCACCGTAGAGCGCGGCAGCCAGCAGGTCGTGCGCCACGTTGACCACCAGCCAGCGCGAGCCCAGCACGGGCACCAGCTCGTGCTTGCCCAGCAGCGTGAGGAAGTAGAGGCCCATCGTCAGCAGCCAAAAGAGCACCGACACGAAGAGCGCGAAGTGCACGGGGCCCTGGTACTTGCTGGTGGCGATGGTGATCCAAAAGGCGGCGCCCGCCAGCAGCTGCAGCAGCCGCAGCACGCCTAGTGGGCCACGCAGGAAGGGCCGCTGCAGGCGCACCGCGCCGCGGGCCGCTCGCGCCTGGGGCGGCGGCTGGCGCGGGGGCGGCGGGAGCATTGCCCCCGGGCGCGGCGGCGGCGGCGGCGGCGCCCCGAGCAGCGGAATGGCGGCGCCTTGCTCGCGGGGGCGGCCGGCCGAGGTGCGCGCTGCGTCCACCGCGGCCTCCGCGCCCGCCGGACTCTTCTCCTAGTCCTCCTCACTGCCTCTCGCCTTCTCCCCTCCCTTCCTCCCCGCTCTCCTCTCCTTTCCTCTCCCTCTCTCCACCCCTCCTACCCGCCCTTTTCCCTTCCCCTCCGTGGTCTCCACCCCCGCTCGCGCCTCACGGCTTCCTGCCATCTCTCTTCCGATCTTGCTCTCCACTCCGGCTCCCCCCTTTCCTCTCCGCACCAGACTCCCTGCTCCGAATCCTTCATCCTTTGGGGCAAGGCGGACCTTCTGCCCTGCTGCCCGCGCTGCGGGGCCAGGTTGGTCTCCTCTGGGGCGGCTCCTTCCTGCCCTGCCTCCCGGCCTCCAGCCCACCATCGAGCGGGAAGCCGGCTTCCCCAGCGTCCTCCCATCCTCTAGCTGGGCCCCCTTTCCTCTTTCTCCTGTCATAGTCCCCATCCAGGCCTCCTGGCCCCACCTAGGCGCGGGAGAAGAGCAGTGTGGGTCTGGAATTGACAGCTGTTCTCACCTGGCCCAGGCCCACTACAAACTCAGCCTGTCCAAAGCTGGGCTGTCCATGGCTTACCATGGAATTCCACTGGTCAGGATAAGGGACCTTCACCCAAGAGAGGACACTACCTCTCCCACAGGGCACAAAGCATAGCAACCCCTGTCTGTTTTGGCCAACCACTCCCGGCCTCCTTGCCTAAATTCAAAATATGCCACCTAAGATGGCCAGAACACAAACCCAGGTCCAAGAGACAACAAAGCCCATGTGCTTAACTACTCAGCCAAAGTGCAGTAGTGGAGCCCAAGACTACTTTACATTGTTCTTACTGGCCAGCGCTTCATATCCATCCTCATGTAAACCTCAAAACAACTCAAGAGATAGAAACAATTGTTTTCTCATTTTAATGAGTCGGAAAACAAAGTCTGGAGGGTTCAGACCAGGAAACTGGTGCTTACCACTGGTTTCTCTTCTTACCCCTTCCTATACAACCTTTGTGACCTATGGAAACTTTCTAAAACAGACCTGCTTTCTTCACTGACCACAGGATAGAGTTCTGTCTCTTCTATGTGGCATATTTTACAATCTGTCCCCAACTGCTTCCTTCCCTTATTCTTGCTGCCACCCAGAATACCAACCACACCAATTCTCTAGTTTCCCAAATGAACTCATTCATTCCCTTCATTCCCTTCATTCCCAGACCTCACTTGTCTGCCAAACTTCTATTTACCCTTCAATGCCCAGTTTAAATGCTGCTGGATTTAGGTCAAACCTCCCAGGCTGTTGATTACTTGCTCTTCTGGGCCTCCCTTTGGACTGTTCTTCTCCAGCACTTTGAATCTGCTACATCATAACCATTGGTACTGAAGCTTTGTGAGGAAAACAAAAGTACTTGGAGAGATTCAGGAGTTGGGTAACCAAAAAATGTATTGCTATAGCAAGGTCAGCCCACAGAAATGAGTCCTCTCAGGACTGACCCTAAACCCCAGTTTTCCTGGGGTTATATAGTTTACAAGGTGGGGGATGTCAGTTGGAACCACATATGCACTACCTACATGATCATCTGTAGGTGAGTTAAACTAGTTACCATGGAAATAGGCAGGTGACATCTACATGATACAAGAAATCAAGAAGTGGCTTAAGGGTGAAGAGTACATTCAGTAGACTGAGTTTAGCAGTTGTAAGAGATCAGGAAGCAGCCAACAGGGTGGAGAGTAGACAATAGATTAAGTTTAGCAATTGTAAGAAATTAGGAAGGGATTATAGGGTGGAGACAGGCAGATTAGAAGCAAGGAGACTGGAGATGACCTACAGGATGGAATGTACAAGTTTTAAACAAAGAACATTAAGTTCTAGTAATTATATTTTAAGCTAACATTATAAAATCTTAACTTTTGATTTAAATTTTTCTGCACCAGTATCATGTCTTGTGCATCTTTGCCTGGTGCTGACCCACAGGAGACCTTCAGTAAATTTAAGTGGAGTTGATGTTTGAGTCCTGCAGGAACAACAATGGAACTGAGAGGTCCCTCTTACTGTGGGGACCATGGCTACATTAACCCTCCAGCTGATACTTCACAGCAGAGCTAGTCCTTCATCTCCTGAGGGTGAGATGAATCCACTGGCCCCTGGCCTAGCTGAGCAGGTCCCTCTTCTAGCAGTTTGGCTTGCCTTTGAGGAAAAAAAGCTATGTGGTTTCTCAGGGGCTTAATACCTATCACTGCCAACTCAGCCTACATACAGTACTTGAGAAAGCTCTGGATGCATACTATAAATAAACAAACGGCGATGCATAACACCTCTATCTATGCAAGACAGCATGGCCCTGGAGTCAGACTGCCTGGCTATGCATCATTCTTCACTACTCCCTAATGCCAGACCTGGGAGAAGAGCTACTTATCCTCTTTGTCCCTCTGTCTCTTCATCTATAAAATTATTTTACCCAGCAAATAGATATTGAACATTTACTAATTGCTGGGCCCTACTTTAAGGGCTAGATCCCTAAATCCCTACATAACATACATTGGTTTTAACTGAATGCTTACTATGACCATACTTCATATGTGAGACACGGTGACAAGCCCTTTCTACTTGATCCTTACACCAACCATATGAAATGACTGTTATTAGCTCTGGTTCACTGGTAGGTGCAGTAGGGCCCAGAGGGTTGAAGAAATTCGACCACATTCACAGAACTGGTGGTGACTGTTTAAGCAGGAGCCCAGGCAGAGCTGACTCCACATCCACATTCCAAGTACTTTAATGTATTTCCCACATTTTATTCTCAGCTACTCTCACGGGGACCCAGAAAGGTTTTGACTTCCCCAAAGAAAGACAACATGTAAGTATCAGTGTTGGGACTCAAACCTAAGGTCTTCCAACTCCACTTTCTGGGCTTTTCCCTCAGTAGCCCTTAGCAACCCCTGGAGGGACATCCTAAGGCCTTGTGATGTGGATCTTGACTACAGCAGAGACCCAAGTGGGCAGCTAGTGATTGAATCTGGGTGCTGGATTGATGATGAGATTTCTGTGAGCAGGGGACCTAAGCTAACCAAAGTTAAGGGGAAAAGAAGAGAATCCTTCCTGTCTTCTAAAAAAGGGATCAGAAGAGGTGCTGGTTAGAGTGCCACCTAGTGGGCATAAATTTGCAGCCTCAGGAGTCAAGTCTGTCTCCTTACAAGGAAGAACCCTCCAGTGGCTCTGGGGTGATATTTTTAGCCTCTGGAATCATAAAAACATTCCAAGGGGTGGTGAAGCCAATTCTCTGGAAAAGTGTAACCATGCAGAAAAAAATCTTGATTCCAGTCAATTAAATAAATCTGGCTTAAGCACCAGCTAGATGGAAACACCTGGGTGTGGAATGCAGGTATGAAGAGGATCTACTCCAGCCCTCAACTGTCTGTGCCCTTCTGGAAGTTTGAGGGACAGTTGTTGACACAAAAGAGGCATAGATGGGGAAAGTACAATGGGGAAGGGGAGAGTCTATGTGAGTAGAGGGCAAAAACTGTCATTGGAGGATGAAGAGAATTTGGACAAGCTGACCAGGGAGATAGGTATTGTTGGGAGAAGCCATCTTTATGGGTCCTGAGTGTCCCTGGATGTTATAACTGCGTAGGCCACAAATGCAAGGCCATAGTGGCTCTTTACATGACCATTTCTCGAGGTTGTTTTTGCAGCCAGCAACCTTGAGAGATGAAGGACAAACACTTCATAAACTGGATAAATGTCGTTATAAAAGAGGTTCCAGAGAGCTGCCTTGGCCCTTTGAGTAGAGACAAGACCAGTGGCTCACTCCTAACCAAAAGCTCTGGCTATGACAAAGGCGAAGGAATGGCACTTTTGATGATGTTACATTGTATAAGGCAATCTTTTGGAGTTTTTTCTTCTTGTTGTTGTTGTTTGTGACTATGTAGCCCAGGCTGGCCTGGAAGTCACTATGTAGCCCAAGCAGGCCTCAAACTTGCATCACCCCTCCTACCTCAGCCTCCCAAGTGCTGGGCCCACAGGCATGTGCCACAGCACCTGTGTAAGACAGCCTTGTGAATAGACTTGTGCTAGGGACTGTCCTTGCTGGCTTGATGAAGTAAGTGGCCATTTGAGAAAGCTCCTACGGCAAGAACTGTGGAAAACCCTTGGGAGCTGTGGAGCCTTCTATTGCAGAAAACAGGCACCATTTAGCAAAAAGCCAGCTAGCTCTCCGTCAAACTGCTGCAAGGAAATGTGTTCTGCCAATAGTTTGAATGGGCTTAGAAGAGTATTCTTCCCCTGTCAAGCCTCTAATCTGCAAGGCAGAGTGTGGCCTGCACCTTAATGGCAGCTTTGTCAGATCCGAAACAAATGACCCAGCTAAGCTCTGCTCTGCCTCCTGACTTCCTGTGATAATAAATATATGTTGTTTTAAATTCATGGTAATTTGTTATTTAGTAATATAAAATGAATATACCCTAATATGTATTAGTAAACCAGCTTCCTGACAATCTAGATCAATCACTTGATCCAGTAGAATAATCTGTTTTCTGCAGCAATCAAAATGGACAGTCCCACCTTCCAACTTAATGTAAATTTTGCTATGTCTTCTAACTGAAATGTCCTCCCCGCAACCCCAAACCTTCCAAACCTGCAAGGCTCAAGGTTTTTAGGGCAGGAGTAAAAAGTTCTGCTAGTTGGTTACTGGCTATAATAGAAAATGGAGCCACTCACACTTCTACTCTTGGAATCACGTGATGGTGGGTAAAGCACTGAGTGAGTCCATGGATAGTGGTCCTAGCAGAAGCATCACAGGCAAGAAAGCTAAATCTATATTCAAAATATATGCCTATAACAATCAGGACAAATCTCTGCCCCTTCGTGATAATAAAGGTACAATTAAATAAATTTGCCACAGGTGGCTGTCTGGTCCCCTTGGTGAATGAAGCCATAAATGTGGATTTTTCTTGGGTCTCTGCTGTTTTTAGATTAGGCAGACACTCAACAATAGGAGGATCCAGGTTAGCTTTAGTAAGGAGATGTGCATATAGTTATAAACCATGGGTAGCCTCAATCCCTACTACCATGGCCATTTGGTTCATGAGTCCACTAAACAACAACTTAGGAGACTGGAGAGAGAGGCTGACTGTCAATACTGTCCATTCTGTCCTCTGTCATAAATAGGTTGTGACCATCTTGACATTCAACAAAACTTCACACTGGTTTATTACATTGAAAATATTATGCTGAATTGGTCTGATAATCAGGAAATAGCAAGTGCATTGTTTTATTTACTATTTATTTTATTATTTGGTGTGTGTGTGTGTGTGTGTGTGTGTGTGTGTGTGTGTGTGTGTGTGTTTGAGACAAGGTCTTCCAGTGTACCCCACACTGGCTTCAAATTCATAATCCTCCTTTCTCTGCTTCCCCAAAATAATAGGTATTTTAGATTCTTTAGCAAAACTTATGTGATCTGAAAGGTAAGAAATAAACCTTACAAAAATTCAAGGGCTGGCCACTTTAGAGAAGTTTCTAGGGCATTCAGTTGCTTGAACCAGGTCACACAGTGCCCTACAGGCCTTCCATGGCCTTCCATACACCCACACTTCCTACCACCTACCTCAACAAAAGAGGCAAAATACTTTGGTAGATCTGTTTTGATTTTGGAGGCAATATATACCACATTTAAGTGCACTGATTCAATCCATTTACTGAGTCCCCTCCAAGGCTATGGGCTTGAATTGGGACCAGAACAAGAGAAGGCTCTGCAATAACTTCAAACTACAGTATAAGCCTTTCTATCACTTATGCCTTTTGATTTAGAAGATCCAATGATATTCCATGTCTGTGGCAAATAGGGATTACTTACCTGCCAGCCACATCCTCCACTTCCTCCTCCTGTTAGCAATAATGTGCTCAGAAGAAGTAAGCCTTGGGAGGGAACCATGACTAGTTTCAGGTAATCATGGCAATCTCATTCCCCCTTTACAATGATTGCAACGACTGGTTTAAGCCTGCAGCCTTATCACTGTGACATCAGATCCGATCAGATCTTGGAAGCTAACCAGTCAGGCCTGGTTAGTACTTGGATGGGAGACTGCCTGGGAAGACCAGGTGCTGTAGGCTTGGGAGAAGGACCCAGCAACCCACTCTCAAAAATCAACCAGCCATTGAAAACCCTATGAATAGCAGAGAAGCACTGACGATAGTGTTTCACCTGTTGTATGTAGGGTCACTATGAGTCAGACACAGACTTGACAGCACCTAACAACAACAACATGTGATCCAGTTTCAGTTGATAAAATATGACGGTAAATGTAATGGGTAAGTTTGGAGAAAGTGTCCTCATTAGGTAAAACTGATGCATGGATATTGTCAAGAGAATGAGAAGACAATCCACAGACTAGGAGAAAATATTTGCAAAATAGTTGTCTAGTAAAGGACTGTTATCCAAAATGGTACCCTTTTTTTTTTCCCCAAATGTTTTCAATCTGCAGTTGGCTGAAGCACTCAATCTATGAAGCACTCAGTCTATGGTACTTTGTTTCATCTTTACAGCAACACTGGGATTGTTCCCATTTTATTTATTTTGTAGTGGTGAGGATCCAACACAGGGCCTCATGCCTGTTAAGTATATACTCTATTACTGAGCTATATCCCTAGCCTTGACTATTCCCACATTGTTGTTGTTGTTGTTAGGTGCTGTCTAGTCGTGTCTGACTTGTAGTGACCCTCACAGGGTTTTTAATGGCTGATTGTTTTGGGATTGCATTGGGAGTGGATTGCCATGTACTTCTCCCATATTTCCACATTAAAGATGTCAAATCTGAGAGGCAGAACATTTCAGTCACTTGCTTGAGTTTGAACAGACAGAACCCCTTTCGTAGACTTACTGCCTCGAGGGTTAAAAATAGCTCCAAGTTGAACCATATTGGAGCATGAGACAAAAGGAAAAATACGTGCTGCTATATGCACCTATCCAAATATCCTTTCATATTTTGAACAAAATGGAAGAAGTGGATAAAAGCACTGTAACTAAAAACAAAACAACATTGAAAGCCCGGGTTGCCCAATCTGTTTGCATGTCATTGTCAGTCCTCATAAAGCCGCTGCCATGGCAGTCTGCCTAAGAACTGGGGGCTGACTGGAAAAATGACTTTCCATTACAAAATAAGTCAGTCGTAAAATAAACAATAGCCAGTCTTTATTTTAAATCTTGATATTTTGTCATGTATTTTTTGCATTCCTGCTGATTTTTTAAAGAATATTTTATTAAGATGTTATTTATCTTGATTACTGAGTTTTTTGTATCATTTTAAATTTTGTACTTGACAAGAATTCCTTCCTTCACCTTAATCTGGGACCCAGGTAAAACCATGTCTTAGACCGAGTGATACCAGGTGATAATTCCAAGCATCAGCCTTCTCTAAACAGATCTCTGTGAAGCCCTTCATGGTGGTGCACTCCTGTAATCCCAGCACTTAGGGAGGCTGAGGCAGGAGGATTGCAAGTTCATGGTCAGCCTGGGTTACCTAGTGAGTTCAAGGCCAGCATGAGGTACACAGTGAGACCTTGTCAAAAAAAAAAAAAATCCCCAAAACCATTTTGTGAGTTCCAAATGTCCCCATTCCCAGACATTCCTCACATGGTCCCCACAATTATGGAAGTGTCCCATCTTCTCATCAGAAATATTGACTCATAAAGCTGTGACAGTGGATGTGGTTCCATTGTGTGGTAAGCATAGTCATATGCCTGGAGAAATGTTTGGAGACACCATATATTCTCCACCCAGCCTTAGTCACGTGTGACCCGGAAACCACAAGTTCCTAATTCCTACCTTGGTATGCTCATCAGAGCTGATGGGATCAGAATTCTTAGGTTTTCCTATTGCTTTGATATGCTGAGAGTTTGGTTTTCCTATTGCTTTGAATGGATAAGAGGGAGTCCTTGGTTCAGAAGCCTGGTCTTCTGGTTTAAGAGTCTGCACAGCCCTCTCCTTAGCCAAGCAGTTGGCTGAAAGACTTTGCAGCAATATTTTCCATTGGAAATGAACGAACTCTCTCTCTCTCTCTCTCTCTCTCTCTCTCTCTCTCTCTCTCTCTCTCGTGCTTTTTCTTTCTTTCCTTTTCTTTTCTTTTTCCACCATTTCCCCATGGCTTCAGGAAAAGCAGAAAAAACACTGTTAAAACCCTTTCCTTAGAGCCTGACACTTGCTGATTGTGCAAGGGACAAAGAAAAGAATTGTATACTGAGTGATGGGGAAGAACAGTTCCCAGACATCTCCTACATCTTGCAAAAAGGAATCCACAAATTCCACCTGCCTTTTACCCCTCCCTCTTGGAACTTTTACAGAAGAAAATCAAACTTCTGAGGTCAGCTGTGAGGTGAAAAGGAAGTCAGGGAGATCTTGCTGCCGATACACAGGCATGCTTCCTATTTCTGGACAAGAGTACAAACAACCTTCCACCTTCTAAGGAAGAAAACAAGCATTTATCAAGAGCTTAATGGAACCAGGCACAGTGGTACACACCTGTAATCCCAGCACTCAAGAGACTGAGGCAGGAGGATCATAGTTTGAGGATAGCCTGAGCTACACAGTGAAATTCTGTCTCAAAAAACAAAACAACAAAACAAAACAAAAAGCAGCCTAATGGAGTGGCTTTCTAAAAGCATCGATTTACCACGAGGACAAAATGAGCTAATATTTTTAAAGTGCTGACCAGCATTAAAAGTGCTGGCACATAGTAAATATTGTAGGATGCCCATTCAATAAATACATATCAGGCTGGGGATGTAGCTCAGTGGTAAAGTGCTTGCCTGACATGCTCAGGGCCCTGGGTTCCACTCTCAGCACCACAAAAACAGAAACAAACAAACAAACAAAAAGCAATACATTACTATAAAAAAATAAGTTTACATATCATGCTTAACTCCTTCAGAGGATCAAATGCAAACTTCTTCATTGCCTGTCTCTGCCTTCTGCTTCCTACCATGCTGCCTTGCTAGCACCACTCCAGACTTCATTTCATCTCTCTGCAGCAGAGCTCTGTCCTAGCACTGGCACGGCCCTTTCCTCTTCCTTGAATATTCTTCCCAGACCCATTCCTCTTCATTTTAACAATTTCAATTCTGCCTTCATATCTCCACTTGTATGTTACTTCTTCGGTCTTCCAGGACCTCCCAGAAGTTCCTCACTTTAACTTTCTTACAGCATAACATTGTTGTTGTTGTTGTTAGGTGCCCTCGAGTCGGTATCCTGACTCATAGAGACCCTCATAGGGTTTTCAATGGCTGACATTTTCTGGATTGCCTTGGGAGTGGATTGCCAGGTCCTTCTGTTTTTGTGGTGCTGGGAATTGAACTCAGGACCTCAGAGACTGCAGCGCAGCGCTCTACCAACTGAGCTAAATCCCAGCCCAACATTGTTGTTAGGTGCCATCAAGTCGGGTCTGTCTCATACCGATGGCTGATTGTTTTGTGATTGTTTTCTGGAATGGACTGCCATATTCGGCTCCCATTTTTGCGATGCTGGGGATCGAACTCGTGTCTTCAGAAAGTGCGAAGCAGCGCTCTACCAATTGAGATAAACCCCAGCCCACAGCATATTAGTTACAGTTGTAATCACACACTAAACGTTTTAGATTGTTTAGTGTTTGCCTCCCTTACTAGAGTGTAAACTCCCCAAGGGTAAGGACCACAGTTCTGTTACTGCCTGTCAGGAAACCCAGACAGAGTAGGTCCTTAATGAACGATGCCGAATGACTACAAACTTTTAAGTACTGTCTCTTTTAGGTGGCCCAAAGCCACTCAGCTGATCAAAGATACGAACCCATAAGACATTCAGGCTTTGGAAGCCCATTCTGATCGCAGCACTGATTTCCGCTTCGTTTTCTCAGAGCTGGAGCCAGAATACAGGTGGGCTGGGAGGTGAGGGGGGACTTTCAGGAGTAGCAGAATATAAGGATTTACAACAGGGCCATACGCAGCAAAGGAACTTGGCGCCGCTTGTCCTGGCCTCGGCCCAGGAACAGGGGCATCCGTCACCCACACCCCGCTGGGCCAGCGGCCGCCACACCCGGGGGCAGGAATGCAGCCCCGCCCGGCCTCCGCGCCAGCAAAACCGCGCTGGCCCTGGGAACTGACGTCAATGAAGGGGGCGCCTCCGGGCTTAGTAAGAGGCTGGCGGGGCGGAGGGAAGAGCCCGCGAGGACGCGACTCCTCCTCGCTCCTTCGCAGCTGATTGGACTCAGGGAATCTCAGCACTAGCTCTCGAGGGTGGGGGCGGGATAGGGCACGCCCCTTCTCCTCTGCGGCTGCTGATTGGTCCTCGAAGTCTCCGCGTTCGATTTTGGAAGGCTCACTCGGGCGCTGGCAATCAGGCTGCGGCTTGGATTGGCTGATCCCGGGTTCGGAGCGCTTTCTACCGGGAGCCGGGAGCCGTGGCTGTGATCCAGGTGGCCCCTGCCGGCTCGGGGCTGCGTTCGGCCCGCCTCGGGCAACCAGGTATGTGGGTCGGCGGTCCTGCGCGCCTGTGCGCTGGGAGCCGGCGGGGGGACAGTCAGAATCGGGGTACTGCCGGGTCGCGCACCCCAGATCCACTTTGAGGCTTGGCGTTCCGCAGAGAGGCCAAGTCTGAGCCCTGGGGGCCGACAGTGCTAGGAATGTCGCCCTGTGACCTCGGCCAAGATATTCTTTCTCAAGCTCCTGTCCAGTCCATGAACACCGCCTGGCACTTGCGAGCACCTTCTCTACAAGAAGCCTAGTGCTTGGCCCTCTCCTTTGAAAAGCCGTGGAGGGGTTGGGGTGAGCGCCCCTTAGCCTTCCCCACCCCGATTTGAGGTGTGTTGGAGCTGCCCTTCAGCGTGGCGTGTAACCGCTCGTAACTCCCCACGGGACGATGGAGGGCTGAGGGCACAGAGGCTGGCTTCGAAATCCTGTCTTTGGATCGCTGGCCAATCCCAAACCCGCAGAAGCCAATAGCAGGTTCTCCGAGAGGTTTCAAGATGTTCTGAGCCCTTCCCTACCCCCACCCCAAGACATCCTCAGCCATCTGGCGGGAACAAAAATAACCGTGGTTTAGAGCATAGGCACCAGGGTCAGACCACCTGGTTCAGATCCCAGCCTCTATTACCTACCAGGTGTGACTTTGGGCATTGCCACTTAGCCTTCATGGACCTAGCTTTATCTGTAAAATGAGTTTAACAATAGGGCCTCCTCACTGAGGTGTGACAATGCCACCTCATATGAAGACAAAAAAAGTCCCTTTAAAAGTGTTCTCTTCTGGGCTTGACACATCAAGTGGCCTTTATGAGTTTAATCACAAAGCTATGATTTAGAGTACACAGATGTATATGTCTCCCTTTCCCTTCTCCCAAGAGTGAAGGCCCAGAGCTCTGGGTGGAGTGTGCAGATGTTGGCAGTGATGAAAATAACCATGATTCTGTAGTTCTGTGAGTTACCAGCCTTCCCTTTACATTCTTCATTCATTCAGGCAGCATACAGTATATGAAGTGTCTGTTGAATGCCAGGTACTAGGATGAATGCTCTCACATACTTCATCTCCTTTATTCCATTAAGGATAACTTTTTTCCCAACGTTTTTATTTTTTTCAGTACTGGGAGGCTGAACTCAGGGCCTGGCCCACACTAGGCAAGTGTTCTACCACTAAGCTGCACCCCCTGGTCCCTTTTTTATTTTTATTTTTTTCATTTTGCGACATGGTCTCCCTAAATTGGGCAGGCTGCCTCTGGCCTCAAACCTATGATCCTCCTCCCTCTGCCTCCCAAGTCACTGAGATTACAGGCATGCACCATAATGCCTGGATCTCACCATTTTTATGATGCACAAACTGAGGCAACTGAGAGTTGTCCAAGGTCACCCAGTTATCAGTGGCACAGTCAGAATTGAGGTCTTGCACTCTTAAAGAGTTATTCCTGGATCTAATAGTTTGTTTCCAGATAGTTTGAGAATTAGTCAGGGTTAAGGGCCCAGTCTCTTCCTTGACCTCTTGGGGCACAGATTTGGAGACCCAGTGGCATTTGGAGCTCACACAGCCATTTGACTTGGCTTTCCACTGCGGAGCAGTGGGTTTTGGCTGCTGTCCAGTGGCATGTCTGTGCAGAGTAGCAGGCCAGGGCTGCAAGTGTTGATGTGGTCCTTGGGGCAGAGCCTCCAGTTATTTTTCTAAGAGTCCCTTGGGCTCTGATTAGACAGATTATTGCCATCACTGGGGTTCTCAAAGGGGACAGGCTGAGTAGGAACCAGGAGTTGCCCAGCTCACCCAAATATGCTTTGCCTCTTGTGGCTACCTGCACATCCCTGAGGCACAGTGAATACTCACCTAAAATAGCTGTTAGAACTAACTTTATATATTCAAAAAATACCCAATTGTGTACCATATATATTGCAAGTCCATCGCTGAGTCATTGTTTAAATATATTTCTTTGTTAAAATTCTATAGTTCTTCACTTATTGCCTGATTCAAAACAAGTTGAACTTTGTCATTTTCAACCTTTGATATTTACTTGGTTGTTGTTGTTAGGTGCCGTCGAGTCCGACTCATAGCAACCCTATGTACAGCAGATTGAAACACTTGCCGATTCTGTGCCAGGCAAATGATCTTATTTATGTTTAAGCCCATTGTTGAGACACTGTGTCAATCCACCTGGTGGAGGGTTTTCCTCTTTTGCGTTGACCTGCCACTCTCCCAAACATGATGTCCTTCTCCAAGGATTGATCTCTCCTGACTACATGTCTGAAATATGTAAGACGCAGTCTGGCCATTCTTGCTTCCAAAGAGCACTCCGGTTGCACTTCTTCTAGGACAGATTTGTTAGTTCTTTTGGCAGTCCATGGTATATACAATAGACATCTCCAGCACCACAATTCAAAAGCATTTACTTGGGGGGTTCATCTTTAACCTACTTTGTGCCAAATTGAAGTATTTTGCAATTAGTTGTTACTTCTTTGTGCACAGACCTATGCTTATATTTTATAGCAGATCTGAAATGAAAGATCTATTTGTAATCTTTTAATAGCTCCATGGTTTCATTTTCCAGTTAAAGAAAAACCATTAAGTGTACACTGACCGTTGTTCAAGTATACGCTGACCTTCCTGGATTAAGGTCCTGTCCAGGAAATTAGGGGGAAAGTAACTATTGAAAATATTGAATGAGACAGGAAAAGTTTCTTCTGATAAGTGTTCTGATTTGCCATGTCATCAGTTTTCCCAAAGGTTACCATCTAACCTTACCTGTAATCTGCCTATTTTTATTCCCAGCCTCTCTTTGCCACCTGAATCCCAGGGTGAGATTCTCAAGTGTGAGGGACCTCAAAATCTGGGGTGGCAAGCCCTCACCAAGGTTCACAGAATGTATGGTTGAGGCTGGAAGCTCAGACTCCCCCAGATGATTTCTTGTTGCTGTGTTTATAACTTGGCTGGATGGAAGCTGTCTAGTCAAGGCCTTGCAGACCTGCAGAGGTTGCTGGGACTATCTGGGAAATCAGATCTCAAGCCATTTCCTTCCCCAAGATAGCTGCTGCTATTTGATTCTTGTTGCCATTCTTTCCCTAGGGAGGGAGGAGGTGAGATTGCCTGAGTCTGAGATGAAGGACATCACCCCTTCTCTTGTCACTCCAGACTAGCCTAGGTGTCTACCCTAAACCTGATTGTTAGAGTTTAGAGCGGAGTTCTCTGACTTCTACCAGATCCTGACCCCTGAGACCACTACAGCAAAACAGGGAGGACTGGAGAGACAGGAGAAAGGGATCTACTGGTTGGGGAGTTTCCTGGCATCTAATTAGCCAGATCTGTCCACCCACATAGCTCCTGGCAGACAAGGAGCAGATAAGCAGCACTATCCTTCCATATAGACCTGGCCTTGCCATGGAATCGCTGACTCTGCCAGTGTAAGCCTTCAGCATCAATCTGTTCTTACAGCAGGAAGAGAAAGACTGGCCCACAGAGATGATGTGAATTGCCTGACAACTCTCAGCCAGTGAGTAGCAGAACCAGGGCTGGAACCTGTAGTCTTCTGACTCATAAGCTTGTGCTCTAGGCTGGGTTACAGGTCTAGAGTTCCTCTGGAAGCCAGAGATTTTCCTCTGAAGAGTGCTACTGATTCGAGGCTGGGTGGCTGTCACCCAGTAAACAACCTTGACACTAGCGAATACACTAAACTGCATGGCTCCACCATGAAGGATAATTCACTGTCCTTTACTTTTTGTTGGTGGAGTTCCCTTCTGTGAATTAGGTAGGGATGGTACAGTGTTACTCATCGAAAAGTGAAGAAGTATGTGTTGAGCTGCTTGGCTACAACAGCAGCTCAGCGGTTTAAACTGTGGGCCAGTGATAGGACAGTCTTGAGCCTTGTCCTGGCCACTGGTTTTCTTGGCTCCTGTCTGCTCCTTTATTTGATGGGAGGGGGTAATAGTGCCTATTTCCTAGGATTGTTTTGAGGATTAAGTGATATCACACATATCGCCCATAGCTGGCTTTTATTTCTCCTTACCCTGAAAGTGTCCCTTGGTCACTGTTTTCAGGTCAGGGCATGTTTGTATCACACTAGGTTTTAAGTGGATTCCCATAATAATGCCTTGGGAGAGGCAGATTTTACAGTTCCCATTTTCCAGGTAAAACATATAATTTTTATGAAGTTAATTTATCTGAATGTCTCCTGTGGATTTATTTTAGGTATTAAATCTTTTGAAGAAGGAGTGGGGTTCTCATGATAGAAACTGGGACAGGATGAGTGTAGAAATTATTGGAATAATGAGGGTGTTTATGGGGAGAGGTGGAAGAAAGGCCAGGGCAAGGGAGGGGTAATAATTCTGGGAGTCTGAATAGGGTGGAGTAATGACTCAAACTCTCCAGGGAACAAAAGAACAAATGGCAAATTAGGGTGAGGGTTGCTTCTGCAAGTTGATAAGAAACTAGAAATGCTTTTATTTATAGGTTTGTATAATGTTTGCCTCTTTTATAGTGAGTATGTCAGTATCTTTCTTTGGATATATTTTATCTTTCCCTTGCCCTCTTTTGGAGCCAGGTGTGCTGGGTCACAGCCACCACTGTAGACAGCTGTCAAAGGAGGGCCAGCTCATGTCTGAGGACAACTAGGACCTACCCCTCCTGGGGATAGGGTATGAGGGAACAAGCACAGGCCTGTCCTAGCTAGCTCTGGCCGGAGTGCTTAGAGGAAATATAGAGGGTCCATATCACCCTGGACCCAGGACCAGGCACCCAACCCATAATTCAGGTACGAAGGTTAGGGAGGCCAAGAGAAGGGACATTTCCCTTTACTTAGCTCTCATTAGGTACCATACTAGTCTCTTAATAATCCTTACTACCATCCTGAGAAGCAGGTATTATGCCCATTTTACATTTAAGGAAATAGGCTCAGAGAGGATGAATAACTTGCCTAAGGTCACAAGAGTTAGGAAGGTGTCAGAACTAGGATTCAAACTCAGTTCCATGTAATGACAAAGTCCTTGGTCTTCCCTGTCTCCAGGCTGTTTTCCAATCTCATAGCTTTTTCAGGCTGTACTGGAAACAAGGATAAAGTGGGGAGCTTCTTATTCCTTTATTATTCAAAGTGAAACATCCAGAATCAAGGAAGATAATTAATTTGCATTTCCTGGATATGTTGGGAGACACTGACACAAGAACCTAACTTTCATTGAACTTTCTTATGTCAACCTGTCCTTGAAGGTATATTCTGATCTTTGTAGCCTCCTCTTCGGTCTGTCTGGCTTGCTTTCTCTGTCCATTGGACTGTGGTTAGATCTGACTGATCTATTTCATACTGTTTGCTAAATTAAATTAGATGGATTTGGTTCATCCCCAAGATCTTGAAGACAGAAAGTGAGATGACTCTTTTCAATTTTACGCATTGAAAAATAGAATATAAATTGAACGTCCTTAATCTGAAAGTCTGAAATATGATATGTTCCAAAAATCCAAAACTTTTTGAGTGCTGAGAGCACTACAAGTAGAAAATTCCACACCATAAAACTTTGTTTCATTCACAAAATTATTATTATTTTTCTGGTACTAGGGGTTGAACCCAGGGCCTTGCCAAGTGCTGGACAACTGAGCTGCCGCCTCCAGCCCATTCTTTTACTTTTTTTTTTTTGAGACAGTCTTGCTAAATTATGCAGACTACCTCTGGTCTCAAACTTGCTATCCTACTGCCTCTGCCTCCTGAGTTGCTGGGATTACAGGCGTGCGCCACTGTGCCCAGCCATTCACGAAATTATTTTAAATAATATATCAAATTACCTTGAGGCTTTGTGTATAAGGTGTATATAAAACATACATGAATTTCATGTTTAGACCTGGGTCTTGTCCCGGAGATGTGTGTGTGTGTGTGTGTGTGTGTGTGTGTGTGTGTGTGTGTGTATTTTTGTTGCTAGGTGCTGTTAAGTCAGATACAACTCATAGCAACCTTACATACAACACTCCCTGACACTGCCATGCACATGATTTTTATGCTATTTTTTTTCCCCTGGTACTGGAGAATTGAACCCACGGCCTCACACATGCTTTTTGCAAGCACTCAACCACTGAGCCGTACCCCAGACTATTTTTCACTTTTTGTATTTTGAGACAGGGTCTTGGTAAGTTATGCAGGCTGCTTCTAGCCTCAAACTTGAGATCCTCCTGCCTCCACCTCCTGAGTCATTGAGATTAAAGGCATGTTCCACTGCACCTGGCTTCTTTTTTGTTTAAGCACATTGTTGCAGCCATTACGTCAATCCATCTAGTTGAGGGTCTTTTTTTGTTGTTGTTGACCCACCACTCTCCCAAACATGATGTCCTTCTCCAGGGATTGATCCCTCCTGAACACCTTTAAAATATGAAAAATGCAGTCTAACCTTCCTTGCTTTCAAGGAGCACTCTGGTTGTACTTCTAGGATGGATCTGTTGGTTCTTTTGGCAGTCTATGGAATATTCAATATTCGGCTCCTGCACCGTAATTCAAAAGCATCAGTCCTTCTCCTGTCTCCTTTATTCTCTGTCCAGCTTTCACAAGCATATGATGCAACCGAAAATACCATGGCATAAATCAGGAACACTTTCTTCTTCAATATGACATCTTTCCACCGGGCGCGGTGGCGCACGCCTATAATCCCAGCAGCTTGGGAGGCAGAGCCAGGTGGATCACAAGTTCGAGACTAGAGGTAGTCTGCGTAACTTTGTGAGACCCTGTCAAAAAAGAAAAAAGTGTGCTGGGGGTGCAGCTCAGTGGCCCAGCACTTGCAAAGCATGCACGTACGAGGCCCTGGGTTCAACCCCCAGTCCTGAAAAAACAAAAACAAAACACTGAATATGACATCTTTCATCACTTTAAAGAGGTCTTTTGCAATAGCTTTTCCCAATGCAATGTGTCTTTTGATTTCTTGACTGCTGCTTCCACGTGTATTGATTGTAGAACCAAGTAAAGCAAAATCTTGGACAACCTCAATCTTTTCTGCATTTATCATGAAGTTGCTTAATGACTCATTTACAAGGATTTTTGTTGATATGGAGGCACAATCAATACCAAAGATTGTGCTCTTTGATCTTCATCAGTAAATGTCTGAAATCCTCTTCACTTTCAGCAAGCAGAGTTGTGTGGCATCTGCATAACACACATTGTTAATAAGCTTTCCTCCAATTCTGATGCCGTTTTTCTTCATAAAATCCAGCTTCATGGATTATTTTCTCAGCATAGAGGTTGAAGAGGCAGGGTGAAAGGGTATTGCCCTGATGCTCACCTTTCCTGACTTTAAGGTAGGCAATGTTTCCTTGTTCTGTTCCAATGACTGCCTCCTAGTCATGAGTACAATTAAGTGCTCCGGTATTCCTATTCTTCACAATGTTATCCATAATTTGTTGTGATCCACACAAATGCCTTTGTGTAGTCAATAAAACAGACATCTTTGTGGTATTCTCTGCTTTTAGCCAATATCCATTTGACATCAGCAGTGATGTCCCTGGTTCCACACCGTCTTCTGAATTTACTTGATTTTCCGGCAGTTCCCTGTCTATATATTGACGTCATTTTTGAATGATCTTTAGCAAAATTTTGCTTGTGTGAGATACCAATAATATCATTCAGTAATTTCTGCTTTTGGTTGGATCCCTGTTCTTGGGAATAAGCACAAATATAGATCTCTTCCAGTCAGTTGGCCAGGTAGCTGTATTCCAAATCTCTTGGCATAAACAAGCTAGTACCTCCAGTGCTGCATATTTGTTGAAAGACCTCAATTGGTATTCCATCATTTCCTGGAGCCTTGTGTTTTGCCAGTTCCTCCAAGGCAGCTTCACTTCTTCCTTCAGTACCATTGCTTCCTGATCATATGCAACCTCTTGAAATGGTTGGTTATCCACCAGTTCTTTTTGGTATAATGACTGTGTATTCTTTTTATCTTTTGATGTTTACTGCATTAATATTTCCCTATAGAATCTTTTACTATTGCCACTTAAAGCTTAAAATTTTTCTTCAATTCCTTATGCTTGAGAAAAATACCATGTTCTTCCCTTTTGGTTTTCTATCTCCAGCTCTTTGCACATGTCATAATATTTGATTTTGTTTGCTCCAGCTGCCCTTTGAAATCTTGTTTATTTAGCTCTTTAACTTCATCATATCTTCCTCATTCTTGTGTGTGTGTGTGTGGGGGGGGGGGTACTGGGGGTTTAACCCAGGGCCTCGCACCTGCGTGCTCTGCAAGCACTGGACCCCTGAGCTGCACCCCCAGGCCATTTCCTTACTCTTTTTTGAGACAGGGTCTCACTGAATTACGCAGACTGCCTCTGGTTTTGAACTTGGAATCTGCCTCCCAAACCATGCGCCACAGTGCACCCAGCATCTTCCTCATTCTTTAGCTGTTCCTCGTTCAAGGGCAAATTTCAGACTCTCTTTTGATATATAACTTGGCCGTTTTTTTCCTGTCTTTTTAATAACCTTTTGCTTTCCTCATGAATGATGTTTTTGATGCCATGCCACAACTCATCTGGTCTTCAATCATTACAGTCTAACACATCAAATCTATTCTTGAGATGGTCTCTGAACTCAGGTGGGACATACTCAAGATCATACCTTGGCTCTCATGTACTTTTTCTAATTTTCTGCAGTTTCAGTTTGAACTTGCATATGAGAAATTGATGCCTGCAGCCGTAGCCCTGTGGAATCCGACCCCATCAGATCTCTGAAGCTAAGCAGGGCCGGGCCTGGTTTGTACCTGGATGGGAGACCGCCGGGAACACCAGGTGCTGCAGGCTTGGGAGAAGGACCTGGCAACCCCCTCCCAAAAATCAATCCGCCATTGAAAACCCTATGAATAGCAGAGAAGCACTGACAATAGTGTTTCCCCTGTTGTACAGAAGGTTGCTGTGTGTCAGATACCGACTCGACGGCACCTAACAACAAACAACATGAGAAATTGATGGTCTGATCCACAATCAGCACCTGGGCTTGCTCTGACTTTTGATATTGAGCTTTTCCATCATCTCTTCCCACAAATACTGTCAATTTAGTTCCTGTAGGTTCCATCTGGTGAATTCCATGTGTATAGTCACCGTTTATGTTGGTGGAAAAATGTATTTGCAATAAAAAGATCATTGGTCTGACAATATTCTATCATGAGATCTGCATATTTTCTGTCACTAAGGCCATATTTTCCAACTACTGAGCTGCCTTCTTTGTACTGGTGGCATAGTTTTCAGCATCACAGCAACACACAAGCCCCCACAATATGGCAAAGTGATAAACAAGTGAGGGAGACATAGACACACACATACACATACACATGTATAGGGAAGTATTTATATATGCATACACAAATAAAATCCCCAGCATTTCAGATAAGGGACATTCAACCTGTGGCTGAACACCAAGCACTATTCTAAACATTTTATGTTGCCACATCACCCCTACAAAGTTGATCCTGATCCATCCTCTAGGCATGAAGGACCACTAGCCAGTAAGTGGTAGAAAAGTAAACTTCCAACCAGGGCAGCCCAATTCCACACCCCTCTCCTTACCTGTGACAGAGGTTGGGCCTTCACATCAGACATTTCTGATTCTAGTTCCAGTTGCACGACCACAGATGACCTAACCTCTCTGCTTCGTAGACACACTTGTGAAATGAGGGGGATAAAAGTACCCACCACAGAGGGCTGTTGTGTTCTGTGAATAAAGCTCTTAGAGCAGGCCTAATACGCGGTTACTGTTCAACAAATTTGAGCTGTTACTGGGCATCTGGGTGTTTGCATAGACTTGAGAGCACTTTTTAAGTACTCCTGGCTCTGCACTTCCTCATAGCTTTGTGACCATGCGTATCATTTAATCTCTCTGGCACATCATCTGTAAAATTGGGATAAATTACCAATTGCTGCAAATCAAATGAAATTCAGCTGACACATAAGCATTTAATAAAGTCTGTCAGTATTAATATTTCCCCAAGGTGATCCAAGAAACAAGTCATTTTAAGGCAAGACGCTTACTGCAATTTGAATTCTAGAAGATGGAAACACCAGATGCCCTTTAGTTATTTAGAACCGCAGCTTTCGGAAGGCCTGTTAAGTGCTGATGTCTCCATGCTTTACGTCCTCAGAAAGCCCGAAATGGGCACTCCAGCCTCTGTGGTGAGCGAGCCACCTCCGTGGCAGGCCCCCAGTGAGGCCCGGGGCCGCAAGAAGGCCTGGGCCAACATCTTCCAGGATGCCGAGCTGCTGCAGATCCAGGGCTTGTTTCAGCGCAGCGGGGACCAGCTGGCTGAAGAGCGGGCCCAGATCATCTGGGAGTGTGCGGGGGACCATCGAGTAGTAGAGGCCCTGAGGAGGCTGCGCAGGAAGAGGCCCCCAAGGCAGAAGGCTCTGGGCTCCTCATCACACCATTACAGCAGGCTCAGGTAAGTGCCTGGGACAGGAGGCCTGAGGGAACCAGCAATTGCTATGCCTGCTCCACCACTTCTGGGCTTTGTGACCTGGAGCTAGAGACAAGGCATCACTGGAAGGTGCCTACTTTGAGGTTGCTGGAAGGACTACATGGTGTTACCACCTACCTGGCACCTAATAGACTGCTGTTATTGTTAGTGTCATATGGCCCTGTGAATTCCATAAAAAGGGGTGCCTGGTCCTAGCAGCAGGAAGTATTGTGTGGAAGAAAAAAAAAATTCTGTTTACCTGTATTCAATAGGTCATATTAAAAAATAAGCCCTTTAAAACGTTGGCTATAGGAATATAGAAAATATGGCACAGAAATGTATTATAGTGGCACCATGGTTACAAGCTGCAGAAACACTACCTTGAGATATCACCCCTTCCCAGTTTCCCTCATCGTCCACTTCTTTGCCTATCTAGGTCACTGGCAGCCCAGGAGCAGAGAGCCCCAGGGGACCCAGCTGAACGACCAGGACTAAACCCATTACTCTGGGTTCCCTTCTGGGCTCCACTCCTCCACTGCCTCCTGTGGGGGCCAGTCAGAATGTTAGACCTGAGCAAGTCCTCAGATCTGCGATGGCAAGTCAGCTTCGCTGCTTTTATTAACTCCCACTGATCAGTAGTTACTGCTTAGAACACCTGTGTCTGTCTTCCATGAGCACAAGATGAAGAAGGTAGACGTGTTGAGTGTCCTGTTCACTGATTTAGTCCACTTCTTTTTATGGCACATAAATCAGAAAGCTTCATCTAGTCATATGGTTCTCAGTGGGCATAGACAGGACCAGAGCCCTGTTCTCATTCTACCCTAAATAGCTTTTTATAGTCTACTCTGACAAAACTCTCTTTAACTTTCAGTCCTGTTCTCCCTACTGATACTGCTTAACACTTGTTCCCAGCAGAAGCCCAGAGCCTGGCTCTCCACTGGCTGACCCACAGAACAATGCCACCGAGACAGCCTCCGGCGAGCAGTCTCAGAACTCCGGGAGGACAAGCTCCCAGGTCCGCAGGAACTGGAGGAAGTCAGACCCAACAGGCTATCTCCACCAGATCAGGCACTGATCTTGGGAAGGGGAGAGAATGGCAGTATCCTCGCCAGGAATCACAGGGACGTCTGACAGAAGACCTAGGGAGGTGCAGAAGGGAGACCTGAGGTAGGCAGCCTATCTAGGTAGATGAAAGACAGAGGCCACCGCCACCAGCCTGCTCTATTCAGAATGGGACCAGAGACATCCACTGGACTCTGTACTATGTGGGAACCATTCTCACTTGAGTGAGAAGACACCAAGACTGCTCCTGTCTCAGCCCTCCCCAACCTAACACTAAGTGAGCTGCATGATATTCCTCTGAGAGTCAAGTGACACTCAGATGCAGCATGTTACCACTTCTGCCACTAATCTGCCAGCTACTACTGTCACTATGGTCCAGTAGGTTGTCCCACACCCTGCTGCCATCAGGCCAACACATGGAAACAATGATTTAAGTGGCAAATAAAACCATTTGCATCAGAAGTTTGTTGAATCTGTTACAGAAGGGGAAAATCCCAAAATGGAGACTCTGGAACTAAAAGGAGGGTGGAAGAGGTTCCCCAGGAAGGCAAAATAAGGGCAAGCCTCTTCTGCTTTCTCATCCCCATGCTCTGGAACCCTCACGCTGCAGCTTTCTCTTCCAGAAGCTGGTGGGTTGGGAGGAGAAATGGGAATGCCTCTGTAGGCATTCCTTTTTTTTTTTTTTTTTTGCGGTACTGGGGGTTGAACCCAGGGCCTCGCGCCTGCATGCTCTGCAAGTGCTGGACTACTGAGCTGTACCTCAGCCAATTTTTTTTTTTACTTTTTGAGACAGGGTCTCTCTAAGTTACGCAGACTGCCTCTGGTCTCGAACTTGCGATCCTCCCGCCTCCGCCTCCCGAGCCGCTGGGATTACAGGCGTGCGCCACCACGCCCGGCTCTCTGTAGGCATTCCTGAGCCACAAGAGAGGGCAAGTAGAAAGCTGTCATTGTCAGCCCTGCACAATAAGCACTGGGTCCTTGGCTGAGTCTGCAGTCAAAGTAGCAAAGACCAGGGTTTTTTGTTTGTTTTGCAGTACTTGGGGGTTGAACCCAGTGTCTTGCACATACTTTGTAAACGCTCTACCACTGAGCTGCACCCCAACTCCCCCTTTTCTTAATGTTTATCTTGAGACAGAGTCTTGCTAAGTTACATAGGCTGCCCCTGGCCTCAAATTGTTGATCCTCTGCCTCTGCCTCCCGAGTGGCTGGGATTTCAGGCATGTGCCACCACGTGCGGCTACCCCGGCTCTTCAGATGGTTTCTTCATCCAAGGTCGTATGATAGCTAAACCAATCATTCTTATAAGCCTGCAATATTTTAGGCACTCCATAGCCTGGAAACCTTGAGCTGAGGGTTTTTCCCTACTCTTCTGACTAAACCTCAAAAGCAGCTCAAG
The DNA here is from genome assembly GCA_007922755.1 of Pedetes capensis. NCBI lineage: Eukaryota > Metazoa > Chordata > Mammalia > Rodentia > Pedetidae > Pedetes > Pedetes capensis. The sequence continues at coordinate 45,965 of VMDO01006626.1, forward strand.
CTGGGTGCAGTGGTGCACGCCTGTAATCCCAGCGGCCCAGGAGGTGGAGGCGGGAGGATCGCAAGTTCGAGACCACAGGCAAGCAAAGCCCTAGGTTCAACCCCCAGTACCACCACCAAAAAAAAAAAAAAAAAAAAAAAAAAAAAGAAAGCTCATTTGTATTCATCTCCCCTTCCCAGACACATGGCAGGGCTGCCCTCTGGTGGCCAGGAAGAAAAGCTACCCTCACGCATTCCACCACATCTTATCCCAAACCCTTGGGGCTAGATGATTTTGGAAGACAAAATTTGTTTGACTTTTAGGAAGCAGTCAGGGCAAATCTCATAAAAGAGATAAACATTTCTGTAAAAATTATTCACATTAACAATAGTGTCACATCAGTATAGTCTCAGGTCAGGCTTTCAAATGAGTTATAAACTCAGGTACTGAGGCACATGCCTGCAATGCCAGTGGCTCAGAAGGCTGAGGCAGGAGGATCATGAGTTTGAGGCCAGAGGCACCCTGTATAAATTATCAAGATCCTATCTCAAAAGAAAAAAATTAAAAATGGGTGGGGGAGGAGCACTTACACGTCCTGGGTTCAACCCACAGTACTGAAAAAATAAATTAAAAAAATAAAATGAGTTATGAAAACACTTGGTTTTCAAAGCACTGGGACTTTGGAAATGAGGACCTATACCTTCCTTTACTAGAGGGAAAGTGCCTTTAGAGCCATGTCTGCAACTCCATGAAAACATAGGCCTCTTTGTCCTTAAAACTGCATTCTACCTTGTCTTCCTTCCCCCAAAGAAAACTGGACAAAAAGGTGAGAACTGGATTTGTTATTCATACATTTGCATTGATTTAAATATATTACATACAATTTCTACAGTGCATTAGAAGAACAATAGGGGCAGCAGGACTCTCACAGCCCAGCCTCCATCCCCTGATGTGGGAGACAGGCCTAAGGCTAGCATTGGGATGACTGTTTTGGAAGCGTCACCCAGAAGCTTGGCCTGGTACTCTGGGCCCCTGGCTCTCCCAAAGTCCACATTCAAGGTAACCTGAGTACAGGCTTCAAGGGGGCAAAGGGACAGGCCAGGAAATGACGCCCTACACTCTTGCTCCCCAGGCCTGGCAACAGCTCCCTCTTACTTTGGACCCAATTTCCTCTTGATCTCAGAGCTGATCTGGAGCAGGACAGTACTTCACTTCAGGTACCTCGGCTCCCCTGAACATCATGCCAACAGGTTCTCATGAAGACGTCTGTGGAGAGTGACACACACCTGGGCCCCTGCTGGCTCTTGTGGTTAGGAGGCAGGTGTTCTCTCCAACATGATTCCCCAGGTGGGCTGGACGGGATTGTCAGGGTGGGGCGGGCAGGAAATCAGCGCCTTTGTCCACAGGGCATGCATATCCAGAGCTCAGACTTCCTGTCAGCTGAGTCAAAGCCCAGGACAAGCTGGCTCCTGGGGCTGGACAGGGAGTAGCCAGGCCTACCTGATGGAAAGGCTGCGCATCACTGCTCTGCCTCTTGGATGGCAGAAGCTGGGCAGGCAGAGAAGACACAGCCACAGTCCACCCACTCTTTCTTTGGTTGGTTTTCAAACCTTCAAGATAGTTTCTTTTCAAGTCTGATTGACCAATCGCAGGGTGCCAGAACCACAAGTGTCCACAGGGCACAGGGCATGAATGCAGCTGCTGCTCAGCCACAAGTGGCACCCTTTTAACTCCCTCCTGAGGCCATTCTTTGGTGTAGTAAGGGCTGGAACACCTGGCAAGGGGGGCGTCTGCGGAAGAAGACATGGAAACAAGAAGATTCACACTGAGCTGGCAGGCACCAGCACACAGTTTGTAGGCCTCTCGCCTTTGCGTCCAGCCTTTCTCGGGAAGCCATTGAGAAACCAGCCTCGGACAAGAAGCCAAAGAGGCAGAACACAAGTCCTTTTGCTTCCATGGCAGCAGACAAAGAAGTCAAGGACCTAGCTGGGTGCTGTGGTAAATGCCTGTAAATGCCTCAGCAAGAGGATCACAAGTTGGGGGCCAGGGGCAGCCTGCACAACTTAGTGAGACCCTATCTCAAAATAACAAAATTAAAATGGGGTTGGGGGTGTGGTTCAGTGGTGGAATGCTTGCCCAGCATGTGCAAGGCCCTGGGTTCCAACCCTAGTACTGAAAAAAGAAGTCAAGGACCTAACACCCTGGCCTCTTAAGAGCCAACTTACCCCCGAACCCTCACAGAGACACACTCTAGAATGTAAATGGAACTCCTAAGTCAAAAGAGTTGGGAAAAAATATTTAAAACAGAATCAAATCAGGATGACTAGGACTAAGGACTCAGGAAACAAGGCTGGGATAGGTTCTCTCATAGACAAGTCCCAGCTCCCAGCATGCACTTAGGCCACATGGATCACCTTCAATATGCTGGGGATCAACTTCCTGTTAAACAGAAACAGTAAGACTAGCCTCTCCTGCCTCTGCCTGAGTGACAGGCAAGCTACAACAGGACAGATAGTGGAGTGGTTCTGTAGACTGTGTGCACAGCTGCTGGGAGATGTAGAGCAAAAGCCTATCTGCCACCACACAAAAAGCACTGGTAGGAGAAGGGGAAGATTTGGCAAAAACTGTAAGGAAAAGTATAGCTACTATCTGTCCCAGCACTGTGAGCCACCCAGTGCCCCTTGGACACAGCCTTGGTTCATAGAAGAAAGCAACTACCAGGCACTCCAATGTATAGGTCTATGCAAATTTAGGTTGGATTAAAGGCTTCTGACATAAGAGGATGTGGGTGCTGCTACAAGCATTCAAATTTGTTTTTGTTGGTTTTTGTTTTCTTTCTGATGCAGAATGTAATAGGGAATGGAGCAAGGTGTCAGGGAGATGGGACTTTCCCAGCATGCCACCAGGAGATGCTAGAACGGAGCTGCTCCTCCACAGCTACCTGAACTCCTTGCCTGGAACTCCAGCCAACCCAACACTTGGAAGGGCCCAGGTGCACTCTCAGTCCTTGATTGTGCTTCTCCTGTGGGTGGGAAAGCCCTGTCAGAGCTGGCGAGCTGAGAAGGAGGGTCTGGAAAGGCGCTGCTCTCCACTAGCTTCTGTGGCTTCTCTGCACCCAGCTCCCCAGGCTCCCCAGCCCCTGTCTCACACAGGATTTCCTCTGCCTGCTTGTAGGGCTACCACCAGGAAAAGAAGGGCTTCCGACTCTGAAAGCTCTGTGTGTAGGACTCGCTAGAAGACCGCTGGTGAGAACGGGCTGTCTCGACAATCACAGGTGGCATCTGGACGAGGTGCAGGGGACTCTTGTTGTCTTTCAGGGCCTGGGTCAGATTTAGGATCTGCAGTAGGAAAAAAGAGATGAGTGAGAGAAAGGCCTGGGCATTCCAGGTTTGCCTCTGCAGGGAGATCAGCAGACAGAGCTCTCCTACAAATCAATTAAAAAAAAAAGGTACCAATGAAGCCAGGCACAGTGGCATATACCCATAATCCTAGTACTAGTGAGGTGGAGGCAGGAGAATTACACATTTGAGGCTAGCCTAGGGTATACAGTGAGTTCAAAGTTAGCCTGGGCTATATAGCAAGATCATGTCTCAAAACAAACACATACAAATGAGCGAACAAAAACACCAATGGAAAATCATACAAGTTAGGCTAGTTACAAAAGCAGGAATAGGAAAGCACAATGAATGGAAAATTCAAATCTCTCTCATTTTTTTTCCCTTTTTTCTTTTTGTAGTACTGGGAGTTGAACCCAGGGCCTCACATATACTAGGCAAGTGGTCTACCATTGCGCCACACTCCCAGTCCCTTTCTTATTTTTGAGACAGTATCTTGCTAAATTATGTGGGCTGGTTCTGGCCTCAAACCCGAGATCCTCCTTCCTGAGCCTCCTGAGTCACTGAGATGTGCCACAATGCCCAGGCATTGTCATTTTAAAAATACAAATGAAAAGCTGGGCACAGTATGTGCTTGTAGACCCAGCTACTTGGGAGGCTAAGGTAGAAGGATCACTTGAACTCAAAAGTTTGAGACCAGTCTGGGAAACTTCCATAGTGAGATCCTGGCTCAACGAACAAAATCAAATGAAAACAAATATATCCAATTTTTTGCTCTTCTAGTTAGTAAAGAGCCTGCAGCTGTAGCCCTGTGGCATCCGATCCCGTCTGATCTCGGAAGCTAAGCAGGGTTGGGCCTGGTTAGTACCTGGATGGGAGACCGCCTGGGAACACCAGAAGCTGTAGGCTGGGAGAAGGACCTGGCAATCCCCTCCCAAAAATCAATCTGCCATTGAAAACCCTATGCACAGCAGAGAAGCACTGACAATCGTGTTTCCCCTGTTGTACAGAGGGTCTCTATGAGTCGGATACTGACTCGACGGCACCTAACAACAACAACAACAACAACAAGTTAGTAAAGAGAGAAGATGACCTCAGAGGTAGGGAGAACTCAAACAGGCACTTTCCTGCATAGTTATGGGGCTGGAATATGGGACAATCTTTCAAACAGGCAAGCTAACAATAAAAGCTTCAAATGAACAGATCCTCTGACTCAGCAATTCTTTATGTCTAAATGTGTGGTGCATGTGTATGCTTTGTTGAGGATGAAACCCAGGGTCTTGTGTGTGCTAGGCAAGTGCTACCATTGAGCTACCCTACCAGCCCTCACAATTCCATTTTCAAGGACTAGAGAAACAATCATGGACACCCATAAAACAGTTTCAAAAAATACAATGCAAGCACCAGGCGTGGTGGTGCACGCCTGTAATCCCAGCAGCTCGGGAGGTGGAGGCAGGAGCACTGCAAGCTCGAGACCAGAGGCAGTCTGTGTAACTTATCAAGACCCTGTCTCAAAAAAAAGTTAAAAAAAATGGGCTGGAGTGCAGCTCAGTGGTCCAACACTTGCAAAGCATGCAAGTGTGAGGCCCTAGGTTCAACCCCCAGTACCAGGAAAAAAAAAAAAAAAGAAAATATAATGCAATATTGTTTATACCACTGAAAATTATATAAATGAGTTAACTTTAGGGATAAGAAACAAGCAATTAAAATACACATAAATACTTCTCTTTTTCTTTTTTGTGGTGCTAGGGCTCAAACTCAAGGACTCACACATGCTAGGCAAGTGCTCTACCACTGAACTACATTCCCAACCTCAAGATATATACAGAAATAAACAAATATAGTGGCATAGAAGCTGATCACAATGTTGTCAGATGGAAAGGAAAGGAGAAAAGGAACTAGTATTAGATTGTGAGGATACCCACATACACCCCACCACACCACTTTATATTCTAAAATTCTGTTTTCCTATCTACCTATCTGCTTAGGAAAAAAGGGGAAATTGGCTATGGTCATCTCTAGGTGTCTCAGAATTACAAATAATTTTAATTCTTTAGAGTTGTTTGTCCATATTTTCTGATTTTCCTACAAAAATGAAGTATTTTTAAAAGGCCAACATTTCAGCTGAATTCTTCCTGCAGTGCTGTCTCTTCATCGTTTTGTTTTCAGTAACTTTTTAAACTTGTAATAAATGCACAGAAAGGCTGCAAAGACTAGGCTACAAGCTCAGCTTCACAGATAGGTTTGTGAATCTCTTTTTCCTGTTCTATATCAGATTTTCATGGGGCAGCAGCTCATTTTGCTTTGGCGAGTGAATGGTAAACAAGTACAGACATGAATGATATATTGTAGTTGGGAGGAAATGGATACTTAAAGAACCTTAAGATGTTAAGTAGGTATCCTAGGTTATTTGCAACTTTCTTAAAAACCTAACAGACTCTATCTTCTCTTTATGTCTTCTTTCTTTTTTTTTTTTTAGACAGAGTCTCACTATGTAGCCTGCACTGGCTTCAAATTTATGATCCTCCTGCTTCAACCTCCAGAGTGCTGGGATGACAGGCAGGTACCACCTCGTCCAACTCTCTTCTTCTCTCTCTCTCTCTCTCTTTTTTTTTAATGTGGTGCTGGGTGGGAAACCAGGGCCTTACACATGCTAAGAACATGCTTTACCACTCATTGAGCTGCTATGTCATATCCCCAGTCCATTTTTTGTTTGTTTTGTGTTTTGAGATAAGGTCTCACTATTGTAGTCCATGCTACACGTAAATGCCAGATACTCCTGCCTCAGCCTCCCAAGTGCTGGGATTATGGCGTATGCCAACACAACCAGGCTTGTCATTTTGAAGGATGAACTGGCTAAGGATGCATGACTAAGCAATCTCTCTAATTCTCCAAGTCAGTTGTCCATGAGTCTGTTGGTTGTCATGACACAGCCCTACCCTGCAATCTTTTACCTGAAGCCCCATCAATCAATCCAGCAAGTGTGGAAACAAGGGATGAAAGATCAGACTACCTCTCTCCTCTATTCCTTAAAAATTTGCCCTCCAATGTCCCTTGTCTCCCCTTGGTTATGCACTCAAACTGCAATTCCTATTGTTGAATAAATGCTTCCTTTGCTTATATTGTAGCGTAGTGCTTTTCCAGCAAATGGTTTTAAGATGCCAAAAGCCCCTCAGAAGACATTAAGAGCACAAGACAAAGAAAGAAAACTTCACTCTCCCCATCCTCCCCTACCTTTTGCTAGCATAGACGGTGGCCTTAATTGGGTATAATGGGAGGAAGGTTGCTATGGTGTTGGCAAGGGATGAAGAAGATGGTATGATATGGACAGAGGCACATGTAAGCTTAGAAAGCAAGCTGATTCCTTTATGCTGAGTTCTGCAATACCAGAGTATGTCATGTGGCTTTTTAAAGTTTCCAAAAATTCTGTCAGCCTAATTGGGCCCTTACTTGGGAAAGGCAGAAAGAACATGTTACTGGTATTCAGACAGCTATAATGATGGTAGCTCTCAAAACCTCTGACCATCACATTTTCAGGGAAAATAGACTTTATGATCCCAAGAGGTGCTCTAACTGGGTGTCTTTAAGCTAAATAGTAGGAAGAAGTAAATGTATAATTATGACTGGGAAAACCACCTGTCCTGTAAAGATGCAAGAAGCTAATGATAACAGCTATCATGTACTGAGTACTTCGATATGCCAGGTACTACTCCAATTGCTTTGAACAATTTATCTCAGAAAAACTCTATAGAGCAGGTGCTATTATTAACCCCATGATACAAATGGAGAAATAAAGGAAAGGAGAAATTAACTTGCCCAACACCTTACAAGTAGTAAATGGCAGAGCCAAGCTTCAAGTCAGGCACTCTGGTCAGTTTGTGTCCTTAACCACTAGGCCATCCCAGAGTGTGTGAGTGCTTGCATATCCCCACTTGTGCTCTCATTCTCTGTTTTTGTTTTTGTTTTTTTGTTTTGTTTTAAGACAAGGTTTCACTTTGTAGCCCAGGCTGGCCTTGAACTCATGTCCATCCTCCTGCCTCAGCCTCCCAAGTGCTGGGAATATAGGCATGCACCACCACGCCCAGCTCATCCCAGCTCTCTTTAAGACTTCAAAGTGATACACATGATGTCAGCACTCCAGAGTTTCTGAATCATTCTCCAATCACATTCTTTAGTATGCTTTGGAAAACTGGTAATGCTTTGGGTTTCCATGGCTCCCTTTGAAGGTAAAATGGAAGGAGTAATACAGCTTGGATCTCAAACAACAAAATTATAACCATAGTCAAAACTTGAGAGCTTACCATGTGCAGGCATTATGTTTACTTAATGCTTGATATGTGTTATCTCATGCAATCATCTAGACAACTATGCAAAGTATTACTACTAACTTATTTTATGAACAAGAAAATACAGGCTCTTGTCCATGGGCCTAGAGTTTATAACTGGTAAGGCGGTCTGACTCCAGAGCCCAGCTGCTTTTTCTTTTTTTCAGTACTTAAGGGTTGAACCTAGGACCTGGCACTTGCTAGGTAAGTACTCCACCACTGAGTTGCACCCAGCTTCCTTTTTCTAAAATTATTTTTTATTTTGAGACAGAGTCTCGCTAAGTTGTACAAGCTGCCTCTGGGCCTCTAACTAGCAATCCTCCTGCCTCAGCCTCTGGAGTAGCTGGGAATACAGGAATACACCATGGCCTACTTAAGCACCAAGGCATATGACCCACCTTGAGCAATTTGAGGACGGAGTGCTGGTTTATTTACTCATAACTGGTCTAGCAATGGACACAGAGATAAGCACACAGTGAGTGCTTCACCAAATACTGGATACCATGCAAGAGGTGGGAGACTAGAGAGGACTACCTTTCCTCTTCCATGTTCAGACAGTCACAAACATGCATGGCACACATTGAAAAGGCAGCAAAACACAAGCTGTACATATTTGCTCAATATGAGCATATAACCCTCTCAGAGAGATTCCAAGACACTTGGAAGATGTCCCAGGCTTACCTGTCCCCGCATAACAGCAATCTGCTTATGGAATTGTCCCCTATCAAAACCAGGATCTTTCTGCAAAAGAAGGGCAGAAGGAGAAGGGATCTGTGTTAATGCCCCACAGGAGTCCATTTTCTCCCCTGCTTAGAGACTTTCTAATAAAGAAAACCCACATAAGGCTTACAGGCTTGGTGATGTCAACTAGCACCCCAAGAACTCCACCTTTTACAAATGGGGAAATGAAGAACAAGAAAATATCTTGTTTTCCATGTCTAACTCTGGGCTCCAAGGCTCCATCTAAAAATGTGAGCTCTGTGACATGATGTACAGGATACACACCAGTGAAATCCATCACAGCTGTCATTTCTTTCAAACCCATGCAAATGAGGCCCTGCTGTTCGTATCTGGGAACTTTGCTCTTCTTTGGCTAACTTGAGTCAGATGGTGTTAACTATTCTCTCTTGGCTTGTATTAGGACCAATCAGAAAAATCATTATGAATGCCTTCTTTTATGTGGCAATCAGGTTGAGGTTCCCAGGGCTAACCTTGAAGAGTTCATATAGGTCCTCCTCCAAGTCTTTGACGAAGTTAGGGTCTGATATCTTTGGAAGAATCAGATCTTTGATCTCCTGAGAGAATGGGACTTTCGCCTGTGGCAACCAGGCCCAATAAAAAGGATCTGAAAAGAGGAAAGGCCAAAAAGCAAAGATGGTGTTGGAAAAGTACCTGCTCATCTGTGTCTATTATTAGGACACTTTCAAAGGGAAAATACCTCTTCCTTTATATACTACAAGCGCTGTCAATAGTGCAGAGGGGCTCATGACTTCCTACTTGTATTTCTCCCCCTTCCCACAAGTTTCTCAGTTATAATGGGGTATGGGATATGAACAAGGATGATATGACACTGATAGCAGCTTATCTGCAGGACCCAAACAATAAAAATTATGAAAACAGAGTCCTCAGAAAGAATGAAATGCATGCAAAGTGGACTAGAGAAAACTTGTCTTTATACTTCTAATGTCTTTATTTTTCTCTTTGTACTACTAGGGATTGAACCCAGCAGACTTGCACATGCTAGACAAGTGCTCTACTACTGAGCTACACCCATAATCCCCAATGCTTTAAATTTCTAATCACCCATATACTTCTAGTGGGAATAATATATGGTAAAGACTATGATAGTTTACCCTATTGAACAGTTGCCACGTTCTGGCTCTCATGTTAAAGGTTTGAGCTGCAGGATTATTATTACCACTACACAATAAGGTAAGTGAGACTGAGCAAGAGTAGAGCCAGACCAGTGGTCTTGAGACTTACATGCCCTCCAGGAGTCAGGATGCTTCAGTGGGAAAGCCAGTCCATTGTCTATGGCAGCCACCTTGATTACAGGCTCCTTCACAACCACCCAGTCTGTATCCTGCAGAGCAAGCACAGACTAATTACTGAGGAAACCCATCTGTCTCAGGCCATTTAGAATAGTAGCCAAGCAACCCATCACAAACCAAAATTCTCAGAATTCTTTTCTTTTCTTTTTTCCCTCCTCCCTCCCTTCCTTCTTTCCTTCCCCCCTTCCTTCCTTCCTTCCTTCCTTATCTATCTATCTATCTATCTATCTATCTATCTATCTATCTATTTATATGAGGTCTTGCTATGTTCTATCTATTTATATGAGGTCTTGCTATGTTGCCCAGGCTGACCTTCAACCTGTAATCCTCCTGCTTCAGCACCTTGAGTGCTAGGATTACAGATGTATGCCACCATGCCCAGCCAGGGTCTCCTTCGACTTTATTTTTATTTTTTATGTTTCTTGACACAGGGTCTCACTATGTGGCCCAGTCTATCCTTGAACTCATAATCTTCCTGCTTCTGCATCCCAGTCCTAGCATGCACTACCACACCTGGCCAGAGTCCGTTTCTTATCATGGAAAAGATGTACTCCCCCAAGACTTGCCACGTCTATGGTAAGAAGGATAAAGGCAAAAACAAATATAAATCATTCTCCCTAAAGAAAGATAATGAGAATACTGAGAACAGAAGTGAAGAAAGAAAATTCCACATCAGCTGGCTAAAGTCCTTTCGTGTGAACTTTGACTCAGATCCTACTTCACTGGAAATGATCACATTTTCCAGTAAGAAAACAGAACCAAAGAAGGTAATAATTGGCTACTCTTGTGGAAATGAGTCTGTTCCCCTGGTTCAGTGATACATGAGGAGGACAAAAGCTGAATGGAAAAAGAGTGGGTAAGCCACCTGTGACAGCCCATGTCAAGTACACTTATGTCTATCTAACATGGCTCCATGCTTACTTCCAGTTCACTTGTGCTACCATTAGAAGAGGGACTATGGTTCTAGGACACCTGCATCAGAATCTCCTGAAGCTCATTATTAAAAGTGTGAAATCCTGCGTTTTGCCCCAGACCTGATGAATTAATATCTAGGGGAATGGCCTGAAGCATCTGTACTAGATTCGTATTGTTTTTGTTTTTGTTTCTCTCTCTCTTTGTTCTAGAGATTGAATTCAGGGCCTCACATGTGCTAGGAAAGCACTCTATCACTGACCTTCAGCATTACCTCATGATTCAGGCAGTATTGAGAGCCAGTATTTGAGAAGAAAGTAAATCTACCAGAAGAAACAAAAACTGGGGCTAAAGGTATAGCTCTGTGGTAGAGGCTTACCTAGATGTACAAAGCCCTGGATTCTATCCCCAGCACTGAAAAAAAGAAAAACAAAAACAAAAAGGAAGAAATCAAAAGTAAGCTCATTCTCTTGTAGGAAACCTTCCTGCTACTTTAAAAATACATGCAAGATCTGGGTGTGGTGATGCCAACCTGTAATCTCAGAACTAGGGAGGATGAGGCAGGAGGATTGTGAGGTCAAGGTCAGCAAGGCTCTGTCACAAAAAAAAAAAAAAAAAAAAAAAAAAATCCAAAACCAAACAACCAACCAATCAACAAACAAAAGACATGCATACAGGGCAATAACAGAGCAGAGCGGTGGAGGACAAGAGGAATGGGACAGAAACAAAAGTGCAGGAGCAGCTTTCTCTAAACCTGCATTGTGTAGAAGTGTGGTCGTTATAAAAAAGTGTTTCATGGTTAAAAAATAGGTAGAAATCATTGGACCAACAAAATTATACAGGACCATTTAATGTTCAGACCTTTACTAAGCTAGTGTGCAATGTAGAACAGAAATACAAAAAAGGAATAGAGTACATAGTATGTTCTAAATGTACTGGACCCTCCTCTTGATTCTATTCCTATTAACATCAGTCAGCAGGATGTTCCTTAAAACACACATTGAGAAAAACTACATAAAATGTTGACTTATTCATTTTAAATCCTTGTGCTTCCCTGAACTTACATGATCTAAATCTCTCACTATTTTATAAAATCTCTCACTATTTTATGTTTCTATATTTTAAGTATACTCCTCCTCACCCTGTTCTTTGAGATACAGACCAACACCTTACCCGAGAGCTAGAACTATCCATTGGACAGTCATATTTGATCAGCCAGTTGTCATTGCCTCGATCTGTGAACAGAAATAAAAAGTTAACAGAAATAATAACAGTGGCTTTCAACTGTAGTAATGATGAATTAGGTATCTGGGACACTTGAACCAACTCATGTACTGAGAACAACTACAAAACCTAGATAAAAAATTTTAAAATCTCTGGAAGGCACTGGCAATTTTAAGAAGACTGTAAGAATTCAAGAGTCAAGATCTGAGAGAGAGCCAGGCATGGTGGCACATGCCTGTAATCCAAGAGATTCAGGAAGCAAAGGCAGGAGGATCACAAGTTTGAGGCCGGAGACAGACTACATAACTTAGCGAGACCCTGTCTCAATATAAAAAATTTGAAAATGGACTAGGGGAGTAGTCCAGTGATAGAACACTTGCAAAGTATGTGCAAGACCCTGGGCTCAACCCCTAAGTACTGCAAAGTAAAAAAAATTCACATGGTAATCTTCAGGGTGATCATCAAAAGAAAAGACAGAAGAGTATACAACTTGGAAGCTAAAAGAGAAGGGGAATGAGAAATGAGATAATTCCAAAGAAAGCAAGAAATGAGGTAGGTCATAGAAGGGAAGAAAACATAAGATAGGTAAAAAAACAAAGTAAATAGTGAGATGGTAGATAAAACCCAAAATATATGTGAGTAGATTATAGATAAATGAACTAAATGCTCTGAAACATAACAACTATCAAATTGTATAAATAAAACCTACCCATCTCCTGTTTACAAGCAATGTATCTAAAAGAATGTAAAAAGGGCCAGGGGTGGTGGCACACACCTGTAATCCCAGCAGTTTGGGAGGCGGAGGCAGGAGGATCGCAAGTTTGAGACCAGACGTAGTCTGCGTAACTTAGCGAGACCCTGTGTCTCAAAAAGTAAAAAAATGGGCTAAGGGTGCAGCTCAGTGGTCCAGCACTTGCAAAGCATGCAGGCGCAAGGCCCTGGGTTCAACCCCCAGTACCGCAAAAAAAAAAAAAAAATAAATAAATAATAAAAAATAAAAAGGCTGAAAGAATTAATAAAGAGACATAAAAGACATAATGCAAAAAGTAAATGGACTAGCCTGCCATAGTGATGCACACCCATAATCCCAGTGACTCAGGAGGCAGAGGCAGGAGGATTGCAAGTTCGAGGCCAAAGGCAGCCTGAGTAACTTAGCAAGACCCTGTCTCAAGATAAAAAAATAAGAAAGGGGCTGGGAGTACAGCTCAGTGGTAGAGGGCTTACAAAATATGCACAAGGCCCTGGGGTTCAACACCCCTAGTATGGAAAAATAAATAAATGAATGAATGGAAGCTGATGTACCTAAGTTAATACCATATAAAGTAGACTTTAAGCAAAAAGTATTACCAAACAGAGAAAAAGGACTTCATAATATTAAAAGGAACAACTGACCAGGAAGATTTAATACTTCCAAATCTGTATGTACCTGTATTATATTCTCAAAATCAGTAAAGAGAAACACTATGCTGCAAAATGTTTATATACCTCTAAAGCTAACAACCAGAAAAAAAAAAAGCATAGAAAGGGTTTAGTACAATTAACAGGCTTAACCTAACTGACATACAGAGAAAACTGATTAAACTATTTACATACCAAAATAGTGACTCAACCAAAGAGAAAAATAAGTAACTTGAAAAAACTATGACTTGCATACACATCCTGAGAACACAGTATACGGACAAAAATTACAAAGAAATCTTAAACTGTATCCAGTAATCATACTGTTAGTAGTAATATTGGTACTGCTATTTTGAAACTATTATGCATATATTTTTGAGTAAAGAAAATCATTTCCTTGTTAGAAAACAGTACAACATAGAAAAAGATACAAGGATAAAATTGAAATACTAGCCCGGAGTATAGCTCAGTGGTAAAGCACTTACCTAGTATGATCAGAGCTCTTGGGAGGCTGAGGCAGGAGGATCACAAGTTTGAGGCCAGAGGCAGCCTGCTGAACTTAGTAAGACTTTGTCTTTAAAAAAATAAATTTAAAAAGGGGATCAAGTGCAGCTCAGTGGCAGAACACTTGCCTAGCATGTGCAAGGCCCTGAGTTTAACACTCCAGTACTGCAAAGAAAAATCATGTATTCCTAAATCTGATTGTATATGTTCCTAGCTCTGTCCACTGAAAAGGCCTATAAGCAATGATCAACTAAGCAGCAATGAACATTCCTAGTACCCAAATTATGGTCTCTAATTTTTCACTATAAAGAACCAGAGCTCCCTAGAGAAATGACTGATTCCAGGTCTAGGGCAGAAAACGTATAGAACAGATCTGAAATTGATATACCAGAAATATCTACTTAAATACTGAAAGATAAAAAGATTCATGGGTTGCCTTTGTAAATTTGAGTAATAACTGAATCTAAAAATTGATAAATAGATGGAAGGAATTAAGTATTGACGTGTCTTCTTGCAATTGATGAGTAAGTCTTCTTTTAGAAACCTGGGCTACATTGGGAAACCCTGTCTCAAAACAACAACAAAAATTCTTGCTAATAATATAAAAGTAATAACAGAATTTAAATATCACCAACATCTTATGTAATAAAGGCTCTAAACATGCTCATTAATAATTGTTCTAACCGTCAGACAAAAGTGCTGATGGAAAACTACATATAAGATTGATCAAGCTGAGTATAGTGGCACAGGCCAATAATCATCTCACTCCAGAGGCTGAGGCAAATTCAAGTTCAGACTAGCTTAAACTACATATTAAGACTCTGTCTCAAAAAACAAAAAAGAAAAAGAAAAAAGCAACAACAAAATTCTAGGAGAGGGAAGGGGAGGAATTTTGGTTAATTCTAATATTTGGAACAATGTTTATGTTTTCATAGATTTTGAATTCTAGCTAGTGTATTTTTCCTCCAGTATCTACAGCATTATATTCACAGGGAACTGCTGGAAAATCAAGCTGGATTCAGAAGAGGGCATGTAACCAGAGACGACATTGCTGATGTCAGATGGATATTGGCCAAAAACAGAGAATACCAGAAAGATATCCATCTATGTTTTACTGACTATGTAAAGGCATTTGACTGTGCGGCACACAACAAATTATGGACAACATTGTGAAGAGTGGGAACACCAGAGCATTAATTGTACTCATGAGGAATCTATACATGGACCAGGGGCAGTCCTTCAAAAAGAACAAGGAAACACACCTTGGTTCAAAGTCAGTAAAGGTGGGTGTCAGGGATGTATACTTTCACCATACCTCTTCAATCTCTATGTTAAGCAAATAATCCAAGAAGCTGGACTTTGTGAAGAAGAATGTGGCATCAGGATTAGAAGACTATTCATTAACAACCTGCATTATACAGATGACACAACGTTGCTTGCTGAAAGTGAAGAGGATTTCAAACCTTTACTAATAGAGATCAAAGAATACAACCTTCAATATGGAGCACCTCAACATCAAGAAAACAAAAACCCTTGCCAGGAATGGTGGCACATACCTGTGATCACAGCGACTCGGGAGGCAGAGGCAGGAGCATCCCAAGTTCGAGACCAGAGGCAGTCTGGGTAATTTAGCAAGACCCTGTCTCAAAAAGTGAAAAAAAAAAAAAAAAAAAAAAAGGGCTAGGGGTGCAGCTCATTGGTCCAGCTCTGGGTTCAACCCCTAGTACCACAAAACATAAAAATAAAAGAAAGAAAGAAAGAAAGAAAGAAAGAAAGAAAGAAAGAAAGAGAGAGAGAGAGAGAGAAAAGAAAAGAAAAGAAAGAAAACAAAAATCCTTACAACTGGGTCAGTAAACAACTTCATGATAAATGCAGAAAAGATTGAGGTTGTCTAAGATTTTGCCTTACTTGGTTCTACAATCAACACCAATGTAAGCAGCACTCAAGAAATCAAAAGACACATTGCATTGGGAAAAGCTATTGCAAAAGACCTCCTTCAAGTGTTGAAAAGAAAAACTGTCATATTAAAGATGAAGGTATATCTGATTCATGCCATGGTATTTTTCAGTTGCATCATATGCTTGTGAAAGCTGGACAACAAATAAGAGAGACAGGTGAAAAATTGATGCTTTTGAATTATGATGCTGGAGATGAATATTTAATATACAAAGGACTGCCAAAAGAACCAACAGATCTGTCCTAGAAGAAGTCCAACCACAGTGCTCCCTGGAAGCAAAGATGATTAGACTGTGTCTTACGTATTTTGGACATCAGGAGGGACCAATCTCTGGAGAAAGATATCCTGTTTGGGAGAGTGGTGGAAGGAAGACCCTCAACTAGATAGCCTGACACAGTGGCTGCAATAATAGATTTAAACATAAAAGAGATTGTGTGCATGTCACAGTGTCAGGTAGTGTTTTGTTCTGTTGTACATAGTGTTATTATCAGTTGGATCTGACTCGATGGCACCTAACAACAGAGAGGTTAAGTTAGCAATTCTGATACTACTTTCTGGGTAGTCCAGGATTAAACAAATATGTAAATTTATTGTGAGTAATGGGAGCTGGGTTTCCTTGTCAGGAAAAGAATTACAAATATGGATAGAATATGGATAGAATAAACCTTGTGTCAGGATGAAAATAGAGGTAACAATATGAACTCATCGATTTTAATATCACAGTGTTAAGAGTTTTTCGTTCTATTGTACAAAGGTCCCTATGAGTCAGACCCAACTCGACAGCATCTAACAATAAAATAGAAATAGATATTTGAGTTGGAAAAGACAGTGGATGTTATTAAGACCAGGAGAAACAGAAGAGCTTAAATAATGATTTAAACTTCATACTGAACAGATTGTTGCGAAGTGCCATCAAGTCGGGTCTGACTTGCACCCACCCTCTTAGGGTTTTCAATGGCTGATTGTTTCAGGATTGCTTTAGGAATGGATTGCCATGTCCTTCTCCCATTTTTGCAGTGCTGGGAATCAAGCCTGGGTTCTCAGAGAGGGTGATACAGCTCTCTACCAACTAACCTAAGCCCTAGCCCTGAAGAGATAGATACACCAAAAATAAATGAATAAAATAGGCAGGGGTAAAAGAAATACAGAGCTAGGTAAGTTGTACCAGGTGCAGAAAAATAAAATTATGTATATATAATTATATATGTATATATTATATACATATAATATATATATAAAATATATATACATAAATAAAAAGAAGGAAACTGTGTGGCAGGACGGAGAGAGAGAACCATCAGAAACATGGAGGTTTGTCCCAGCAAGAAAAGAAAATTTCCACCTTAACAGAACCTAGCCAGCAAGATCATCATTGATTCCACTGGCACAACACAGGTTGCACAGACTATAGAGAGAGTTCAGAGGGGTAGTCCAAGCCAGAGACACACATGAGAAAGTGCCACAGATGAGCCCTTATCATCTGACCCACAGAGCACTGAATGCATACAGTGCAGGGAGAATTCCACACAAGAGTTTAGGGCTTGGACCCACCACCATGCGCAGCCCCGGCAACATGCCATCATCTTGTTGACAAGGTGCTGGCAGAACATTTCATGGAGTGAGTCTGGCAAGTGAGCCCAGAAGCCAAGAAGTGCTGGTAAACAGGCAACCCTGGTGCCAGGGATACAATCTGCCATCTTCCAGCCTTGGAAGTCCTGGTTGTGCAGTCTGTGATGAGAGTTCAGTGTGGTGGGAATTCCACATGTGAGCACAGGCCCCAGATTGACTAGGGGTAACACGCCATCATCCTGCCCATTGCAGCATGGGATCGGCAAGTGAGCCCTGATGCCAGGACGCATCAGTGAACGTGGTAATAGTGACCCAACCCACCATTATCCACTGCCATGGATCAGGTTGCAGAGTCAGTGATAAGACTTCGACGTGGCATAAGTTCGGTGGGGGAACACAAGCCTCAGAACAATCGGAGGCAACATGCCATCATCCTGCTAGTGTGGCACTGGTGGTGCACCTAGCAGGGCAGTCAGTGAGTGAGCCCCAAAGTTAGGTCAAGCTGCAGAGAGTGGGGCAGGCATCCTGCCATCATCCCTGCCAGAGGGATGCTGCACAGAAAACCTTCCCTCAACCCCAGCAGCTTCCAGAGAGTGTGTGCAGAATTGAGGTTCAAAGACTGACACACAGGGAAAAAGCCCCAATATTAACTACGGCGTGATAACTAGCGGACCAGACAGATAGCTGAAAGGGGCAGTGGCGCACCTGGGAACTGTAGGCAAGAAGTGTGGCAAGGAGCAAGACCAGGTATTTGGCCCAACCCACCCCAATGTGGAAATACATACACCCAGGATTGGCTGAGGAGGGAGTGCCTACTGGAGGTGCTATACTTGGGGAACTGGCAGTAGGAAGCCAGGCAGCTTGGGAATCAGAGGTAACAGAAAGGGTCAGGTGAGATAGCTGTTCGCCAACATCCAGGTTTAAGACAGAGGTCTTAAGTATCTGAGTGACACTCAAACAATCTAAATCAACTAATCAACTAGGGCAAGCTGGATGTTTGTTTTTCTTTGCTTTGTTTTTGTTTTCGGATATTTTTTAGCTTTTTTGTGTTTTGTTGTGTCTTCCTTTTCTTCTTCTCTGAGAGAGGTGAATGGCTTTGACCATTCTGCTTTTACATGTGTACTGTGCTGTATGATCACCTGATTGTTTATTCTCACTTTTGTTAATACTACATACCTTGTTGTTGTTAGGTATTGTCAAGTCAGGGTCTGACTCACAGGGACCTTCAAAGGGTTTTCAATGGCTGATTGTTTCAGGATTGCTTAGGAAGTGGATTGCCACATCCTTGAATCCAGGTCCTCACAGAGAACAAAGCAGCACTCTCTCAAGTGAGATAAACCCTAGCCCCACTTATACATTGACTGGCTTGGGGATTTGCTTTTGTAACGTGCACAGTTCTGTATATCTGACTGACTTTTAACTTTTATTTATATCAGTACTACACATAAATTTTTTTACCTTCCTTTTCTTTTATTTCTTTCTCTGTTTTCCTTTGTCTCTCTATCAATCTCTGAGGGGGAATACTGGTTGTGGGGTTTAGACTATTAACAAGTATTTGTCAGTTCATTAGTCAAAACTGAATTTAGACTTCTAACACACTTACATCAGGCAGACCTTGTTCCCAAATCAAATAATGGGCAAGCCTCAACAGAAAAACACAAGAAACATAAAAGAGCAGGATGGATGTGAAGCCCCATTAGACCAAAGCCGTTCAATGGACAATCTCAAAGTAACTGAAGTCTTAGAGATACCAGAAAAAGAATTTAGAAGCCAATTGATAAATATGCTAAAAGATCTCAAGGATACCATGATGAGAGCAGCTGAAAACTCTAGACAGAAAAGTATCCAATATGGAAGCAAAATTCACCAAAGAAATCCAGACTCTGAAGAAAAGTCACGAAGAAATGCTGGAAATACAGAACAAAATAAATCAACTTAATATTACAGTAGAGCCTACAATATCCAGACTAGATGAAGCCAAAAATAGAATATCTTATTCTGAGGAAAAACTTGACAAGCTTATCTACTCAGATGCTAAGAAAGAAAAATAGATGAAGCAATTTGACTGAGATTTTTAAGAGGTCTTCAATAAAATGAAGAGGTGCAACCTTTGAATTCAGGGGGTCCACAAAGGAGCTGAAAATGAGAGGAACAGGAAATGTATTCCAACAGATTTTCATGAAAGATTCCCAAAACTAAAAGAATAAGTAGACAAATATGCAACTGAAGCGTCCAGAACTCCAAAAAGAGTAGATCAGAAGAAGAGATCCTCTCTATGACACATTATAGTGGGAATGCTAAATTTAGACGGCAAAAAATCTATTCTAAAAGCTACAGGAGAAAAGCACCAACTCACTTACAAAGGCAAACCCATCAGAAAAACAGCTGATTTCTCAACAACAACCATAAACTTACACATCTACCACTAAGGCCACAAATGAAGATAAGGAAGATCTTTTGTCAGCTCCTACAATCTGAAATAGATCAAACATGCAATCAGAATGTACTGATAATTCCTGGTGACTGGAATGCAAAAGTTAGAAACAAAGACGACGACTCAGTAGTGAGAAAACATGGCCTTGGTAAAAGAAACAATGCTGGAGATCACATTATAGAATTTTGTCAGACCAACAATCTTTTCATTGCAAAAACATTTTCTCATCAACATAAATGGTGACTATACACATGGAGCCTACAACCATACCACTGTGGCATGGAATCCAGAAGCTAATCCAGATCTCAGAAGCCAAGCAGGTTTGGACCCAGTTAGTACTTGGATGGGAGACCACCTGGGAATGTCAGGTGCTGTAGACTTGGGAAGGACTTGGCAACCCACTCCCAAAAACCAAGCAGCCACTGAACACCCTATGAATAGCAGAGACTAGCAAAGAATCAGGGAGTGTTAAGTTCTGCTGTATGTAGAGTCACTACAAGTCAGACACTGACTCGACAGCACCTACCAACAACAACACACACATGGAATTCACTAGATGGAACATACAGGAACCACACTGACTACCTTTAGAGAAAGAGATGAAGTAAAAGCTCAATATCAAATGTCAGAACAAGACCAGGTGCTGATTGTGAATTAGATCATCAACCATTCATCTGTAGGTTAAAACTGAAACTGAAAATAATTAGAAAAAGTGTACAAGAGCCAAGTATGATCTTGAGTGTATCCCACCTGAGTTCAGAAACCACCTCAAGAACAGGTTTAATGCATTAGACACTAATGATCAAACACCAGACATAATACATAAGGAAAGCAAAAGGTTGTGAAAAAGGAAAAAAAAGAAAAGACCAAATTACATGTCAAAAGAGACTCTGCAACTGGTCCTTGAATGTCAAGTAGCTAAAGTAAAAGGAAGACATTATGAAGTCAAGGAGTTAAACAGAAGATTTCAAAGGGAAGCTCAAGAAGACAAAATCAAATATAACGACATGTGCAAAGAGTTGGGGATAGAAAACCAAAAGGGAGGAACATGCTCTGTTTTCTCAAGCTTAAGGAATTCAAGAAAAAATTCAAGCTTCGGGTAGCAATAGTGAAGGATTCTATAGGGAAAACATTAAAGGACACAGAAAACTTCAAAAGAAGATGGAAGGAATACACAGAGCCATTATACCAAAAAAAAATTGGTGGATGACAAACCATTTCAAGAGGTTGCAAATGATCAGGAATCAATGGTACTGAAGGAAGAAATAGAAACTGCCTTGAAGGAATTAGCAAAACACAAGGCGCCCAGAATGGATGGAATACTGATAGAGATGTTTCAACAAACAGATACAGCATTGGAGGTGCTCACTTGTTTAACCCAAGAGATTTGGAAAGCAGCTACCTGGGCAACTGACAGGAAGAGATCCATATGTGCGCCTATTCCCAAGAAAGAGGTCCAACCAAAATGTGGAAACTATCAAACATCATCATTAATACCATACACAAAGAAAATTTTGCTAAAGATCATTCAGAAGAGACTGCAACAGTATACAGACAGGGTACTGCCAGATAAAAAAGCTAATTCAAAAGACAGTGTGGAACCAAGGACACCACTGCTCATGTCAGACGGATATTAGCCAAAAGCAAGGAATACCCGGAAGATGTCTATGTTTTATTGACTATGCAAAGGCATTTGACTGTGTGGATCATAACAAATTATGGATAACATTGCAAAGAATGGGAATACCAGTGCATTTAATTGTACTTAGGAAGAATCTGGTCATGGGCCAGAAGGCAGTCATTTGAACAGAACAAGTAAACACTGCTTGGTTTAAAGTCAGGAAAGGTGTGTGTCAGGGCTATATCCTTTCACTGACCTCTTCAATTTCTATGTTGAGCAAATAATCTGAGAAGATGCACTTTATGAAGAAGAACACAGCATCAAGATTGGAGGAAGACTCATTAACAACCGGTGTTATGCAGATGACACAACTCTACTTGCTGAAAGTGAAGAGAATTTCAAACATTTACTAGCAAAAATCAAAGAACACAGCCTTTAGTATGGATTACATCTCAACATCAACAAAACAAATATCCTTACAACCGGAGCAGTAAGCAACTTCATGATCATGAAGACTGAGGTTGTCCAAGATTTTGCTTTATGTGGTTCTACTATCAAGACTCGTGGAAGCAGCAGTCAAGAAATCAAGACACATTGCATTGGGAAAAGCTGTTGTGAAAGACCTCTTTAAAGTGTTAAAAAGTAAAGATGCCACATTGAAGATAGTGTGCTTGACTCATGCCATGGTATTTTTAGTTGCTTCATATTGGTATGAAAGCTGGACACTGAATAAAGGAGACAGGTGAAGAATTGATGCTTTCAAATTGTGGTGCTGGAGGTGAATACTGAATATACCACAAACTGCCAAAAGAACCAACAGATTTGTCCTAGAAGAAGTGCAACCAGAGTGTTCCTTGGAAGCAAGGGTAGCTAGAATGCATCTTATATATTTTGGGCATGTAGTAAGGAAGGATAAATCCCTGGACAAGGACATCATGTTCAGGAGAGTGGCAGGTCAACAACAACAACAACAAAAAAAAAAAAAAAGGAAAATCCTCAAGTAGATGGATTGACAGAGTCTACAACAATGGGCTTAAACAGAAGTAAGACTGTATGCCTGGCACAGAATCGGGGAGTGTTTTGTTCTGTCTTATATAGGGTTGCTATGATCCAGACCTGACTTGACAGCACCTAACAACAAAGCCAGGGACTGGGATTTAGCTCAGGTGGTAGAGTGCCGCTCTGCAGTCTCTGAGGTCCTGAGTTTAATTCCTAGCACTGCAAAAATGAGAGAAGGATGTGGCAATCCACTCCCAAGGCAATCCCGAAACAACCAGCCACTGAAAACCCTGTAAGGGTTGCTATGAGACATGACTTGACGGCACCTTACAACAACAACAACAACAACAACTGTACGGAATGAAGTTTGCAATCAGTAATAGGAAAACTTGGAAATATACACATTTGTAATTAAACAGCACACTCTTAAATCAATGGATGAGAGAAGAAATCACAAGGGAAATGAAAATACTTAGGAGACAAATGGAAGCAAATATTAAACATCATATCAAAACTTATAGAATATAGCAAAAGCAGTGCTCAGTGGGATATTTATAGCTATAATTATTAACACTGCAAAACAAGAAAGCTCACAGATCAACAACCTAACTTCATATCTTAAGGAACTATAAAAAGGACAAACTGAATCCAACACAAACAAAAGGAAAGAAAGAAATACTAGAGCTAAAGTAAACAAAATAGAGAATAGACAATAGGAGAAAAATAACTAACCCAAAAGCTAGTCCTAAAAAGACCAACAAAACTGACAACCTTTAGTTAGACCGACAAGAAAAGACAACCTCCAGCGGCTCTGGAGGCGGAGGCGGGAGGATTGCAAGTCCGAGACCAGAGGCAGTCTGCGTAACTTAGCGAGACCCTGTTTCAAAACGTAAAAAAAAAAAAAAAATAGGCTGAGGTGCAGCTCAGTGGTCCAGCTCTTGCAGAGCATGCAGGCGCGAGGCCCTGGATTCAACCCCCAGTACTGCCAAAAAAAAAGAAAAGATGACCAAAAGCTCCAATTACCAAAATCAGAAATGAAAGCACAGATACTACTACCAATTCTACATAAATAAAATGATTTTAACACTATAAACAATTGCATGCCAACTAACAGGATAATTACATAAAATGGAGAAGTTCTTAGAAAGACAAAATCTACCAAGAATAAACCACAAGAAATAGAAACTTCCAACGGATTTATACTAGTAAGGAGACTGATTCACTAATTAAACATTTCCTGTCAGGCACCATGGTACATGCCTGTAATCCCAGCTAAAGCAGGCACATGGCCTGAGACACCGGGAGTTGGAGCCCACCTTGAGCAATATAGGAAAATCTTGTTCCAAAAATAAATAAATAGAGCCGGGCGCGGTGGCGCACACCTGTAATCCCAGCAGCTTGGGAGGCAGAGGCAGGAAGATCACAAGTTCTAGACCAGGGGCAGTCTGCATAATTTAGCAAGACTCTATCTCAAAAAAGTAAAAAAATGGGCTGGGGGTGCAACTCAGTGGTCCAGCACTTGCAAAACATGCAAGTGCGAGGCACTGGGTTCAACCCCCAGTACCACAAAATAATAATAATAATAATAAATTAATTTAATTTAACTAAATAAAAAAAAATTCTTTACCATAAAGGCTCAGATCTGATGTCTTCTCTGTTGAGTTCTACCAAACATTTAAAGAAGAAATAACCAGGAATAATGGCACATACCTGTAATTCTAGCAGTTTGGGAGGTGGAGCCACGAGGATTGTGAGTTCAAGGTCACAGGCAGCCTTCCTAACTTAGTGATACCCTGACTCAAAAAAAAAAAAAAGAAAGAAAGAAAGAAAGAAAGAAAGAAAAAAGGACTGAGTATTGCACAACCCAGTGGCAGAGCACTTGCAAAGTATGTACAAGACCCTGTATTCAACTCCTAAGTAACTGCAAAAAACAAATAAGTAAATAAACTTCCAAAATACTGAAGAGGAGGGAATATTTCCTAAATCAGTCTATGAGGCCACCATTACTTTCAAAATAAAGCCAGATAGAGACAATTTTTATGAAGATTGATAGAGAAAATGCTCAACAAAAAATTAGCAAGCTCAATTAAACAGCATATTAAAATGATTATATACCATGACCAAATGGGATTTATTCATGGAATACAAGAATAGTTGAACATATGAAAACTGATTTAAAAAATAAAACATAGTCATCATACTTGATGCAGAAAAAGCATTTGACAAACTCTAATACCTTTCATGGGACTGGGATTTAGCTCAGTTGGTAGAGCGCTGCGCTGTAGTCTCTGAGGTCCCGAGTTCAATTCCCAGCACTGCAAAAATGGGAGAAGGGCCTGGCAATCAACTCCCAAGGCAATCCCGAAACAACCAGCCACTGAAAACCCTGTAAGGGTCGCTATGAGTCGGATACCCACTCGATGGCACCTAACAACAACAATACCTTTCATGCTGGCAGCTGTACCACTGTGGTGTCCAATCCTATCAGATCTCAGAAGCTATGCAGGGTGGGACTTGGTTAGTATTGATGGGAGACCACCTGGGAACACCAAGTGTTGTAGCCTTGGGAGAAGGACCTGGGAACCCACTCCCCAAAAAGCAATCAGCCACTGAAAACCCTATGAATAGCAGAGAAGCACAACAATAGTGTTTTGTCTGTTGTACATAGGGTCACTATGAGTCTGATACCAACTGGATGGCACCTACAACAACAACAAATACCTTTCATGATAAAAGCACACAACAAACCAGGAATATAAGGAAACTACCTCAACATAATTACAGTCAGATATCTTAAAAAAAAAGCAGAGCAAACATCATACTTGATGATAAAAGACTGAAAGGTTTTCCTGTAAGATCAAGAACAAAGACAAGGATGCTTGTTTTTACCACTTCTATTCAACAGAGTACTAGAGGCCCTAGCCAGAGTAATTGGGCAAGAAAAAGAAATAAAAGGCATCCAAATTGGAAAGGAAGAAGAAAAATTAATCTTTACTCACAGATGATATGATCTTCTATGTACAAAACCCCAAAGATTCCACAAAAAAGGTTATTAGAAATAACAAAGAGCAGGATGCACAGACAACATACAAAGATCAGTTTTTCTATATAGTAAAAATGAACAATTTGAAAAGGAAATTAAGCAAACAATTCCATTTACAATACCATCAAAAAAATAATAAAATATTTAGCACTGAGAGGTTGAACCCAGGGCCCCATGCATGCCAAACAAGTGCTCCATCACTGAAGTGCAACCCTAGGTCCTTTATTATTTTATTTTTTTATTTTGAGATAGGATCTCATTAAATTGCACAGACTGTCTCTGGCTTTGAATCTGCAATCCTCCTGAATCAACTGGGATTACGGTCATGTGTCACAGTGGCCACCAATATTTCAGAATTAAGTTAACCAAGGAGGCTAAAGACTTGTACAATGACATTTATAAAACATTCCTGAAAGAAATTAAAAACATAAAGTGGAAAGACACTTTATGTTCATAGATTAGAAGCCCTAGTATTAAGATGTCAACAATACTCAGTGATCTACAAATTCAATACAACCAAAATTCCAACAATATATTTTACAGAAATAGAAAAACCCACTTTAAAATTTATGCAATCTCAAGGGACAGAAATAGCCAAACAATTCTGGAAAACAACAAAGCTGGAGGGATTCACACTAATTTAAAAATTTACCACACAGCTACAGTAGCCAAAATAGTGTGGTACTGGCACAAACACAGACATATACAATAATTAACTAAAATTGGATTCATGACCTAAATGTAAGACCTAAAACTAAAATTCTTAGAAGAGAATACAGAATAAAAGCTTCATGGCACTGGATTTGGCAATGACTCTTGGATATAACACAAAAGGCATAGGTAACAAAAATAAATAAATTGGCCTTTGTCAATTAAAAAATTTTGTGCAGCAAAGACAGTATCAACAGAGTAAAAAGGGAACATAATAAGAGGGAATATTTGCAAATCATACATCTGATAAAGGATTAATATCCAGAAACTCAACAACAAATCAATTCAAAAATGAGCAAAAAGCTTGATATACAATTGACCACTAAGCTCATGAAAACACGTTCAATATCACTGATCATTAGGGAAATGCATATCAAAACTACAATAAGATATCATTTCTTACTCATTAGGATGCCTACTATCAAAAACAACAACAATAACAACAACAACAACAACAACAAAAAAGAAAACAGCCAGAAAATAGTACGGGTTCCAGGTGAAGCTGAGTGGTAAAGTGCATATTTAGCTTGTGTGAGGCCCTAGGTTCACCCAAATATCCAGAACATAGCAAATGTTGGCAAGGAAGTAGAAAAATTGGAACCCTTGTGCATTGCTGTGGGAAGGTGTTGGGGATTTTTAAATTATATTTCCCAGCTAGGGTCCCTCATAACAGCCCGAGGGGCTGACCCCTAGTTGACCCCAGGGCTCATCTCACTCACTCAAAACAGCCCCTCCCATTGAGTGAGTAAAGATGGCCCCCGGCCAGCTTGACCTGCCCTAACCACCTTAATTTTGATTGGCTCCCCTCACCTCTTGCAGGTAATAACTATCTCTACCTGGCAGGTATGTCAGTTTACCCGCTGTACCTGTCAGGTGTGTGCCCTGATTGGCTGAACCCCACCATGTGACCCCTCCAGGACCCTATAAAAGCAGGGCTCCTGGACCCCATCGGGACCCCCCCTGTAACACCATTGATCCTCACCTCTCTGACCATCTCCTGAACCTCATCACCTGGACCAGCACTCCCTACTCCAGCAAGACCATCTAGCAAGCCAGCGAGATCAAACCCAGGGGCCCCGAAGAGCCGAAGGCATCTAGCAAGCCACGAAGAGCCTCCCAATTCCTCCCATCCTTGGGAAGGAGTGAGGTAAAGAAGGTGAGCCTCAAGAGTCAAGACCATCGGACCTCCACTGAACACCAGCAGCTGTGGCTGTGCCTTTAAGGCTGAGCTGTACCAGCACTTAGCCTGCAGCATGGAATGCTGCAGGCCTAGAGCCAGCACTTAAAGGGATAGAGCCCTGCTCTATAGGGGCTGCTTACTCCTTGCTCTCCATCAGGGGAGCACCCCAATAAACCTTACCTATCCTTCTCTAACCATCTAAAGGTCTCCCGAGGTCCTTCTTTCCCGACATCGGCCACGTTGTTATGTTGAGGGTTTGCCCTAACTTTAGCCGGGCTAGAGCTAAAACCCCAACAGGAATGTAAAATGGTATATAGCCACTATGGAAAACACATGATGGTTCCTCAAAAATTTATAAGTAGAACTGCCATATAATCCAGCAATTCCATTTCTGGGTATATACTCAAAAACACCACAACCAGGGGCTTGGAGAGATAGTTGTACTAATGTTCATAGCAACATTATTCACAATAACTAAAATGCGGAAACAATCCAAATGTTCTCTGATGGATGAATGGATAAGCAAAATGTGGTATACATATAAAGGAAAACATCATTCAATCTTAAAATAGAAGGAAATTCTGACACATGCTATAACATGGTCAAGCCTTGAGGATATTATACTAAGTGAAATAAGTAAATCACAAAAGGACAAATGCTTTATGATTCCACTGATATGAAGTCCTTAGAGTAATCCAAATCATAGAGACAAGTAGAAAGGCAGTTGCCATCGGGAGGGGGTAGGGCAATGGAGAGTTATTACTTAATGGGTACAGAGTTTCAGTTTTAAAAGATGAAGAGTCCTGGAGATGGATGGTAGTGATGATTGTACAACAGTATGAATGTACTTAACGTCAAACTATACACTTAAAAATGGTTAAGACAGCAAATTTTATGTTATGTATATTTTACAACAATACAAAGTATTGGGAAAATATAGTTCCTATGAGGCATGAATTAAGACTTTTGTCTTCAGTATATGTAGATTTGGTTGGATTAGGTGAATTCAAATTATACCATAATATTTTTTTATTGAAAAACAATCAATGATCTAAGTATCTATCTCAAGAAGTGAGAAAAAGAAAAACCTGTCCTTTGATAGGTCTTGATGCTATAAGAATGACTAGGAATCAGGGATAAGCGTATTCTTGGAATGGTATTTTGAAAAGCCAAATGTCTTCTTCCTAGGACCAGGAATGAGGCAGAGATAAAATATAAATACTGACTCCAAGCCTCATCACCTCTGGTAACTACACATGATGTGTGTGAACAAATACTAACCTGAAAAAACTTCTTTGGGATTGTTCCTAAATGTTTGTGACCCTTCTGAAAGGAAGGCACTCTGACTCCCAACCCCTGCAAACCTCCAGGCCTGCCCTGTACCTCAGCTCAGTCTGGCACAGGGCATGAGACTACCCCCAGCTGCTCACCAGTGTTGCGGATAATGTAGTCCAGTACCACCAAACGCTCAAACTGCAGCAGTAGTTGCTGATTAGAATTCTCAGCAAGAGGTTCCGCCTCAAAACGCCGCAACCAATAGTCTGCATCTTTGTAGCCTTCAACAAAGAGCTGGAATGAACCAACCTACAATTGACAGGAAGAAAGAAAAGAATTTCTCTATAGCCCAAAGACCCCAGTAGTAAGCAAGGGATCCACTAAGGCCCTGTGGAGTTCACATTAGAGCAGGGAAACATTTCCAAGATCTTCATGTCTTCATTTCCTTGTAAGTACTGGAGAAAGGGAGTGTGACAGAGATCAACCATCCAAGTTAAAGAAGTCTATCCAAATGCTCTAGAGAAATAAAGTGAGAAAGTTTTTATTCCCTAGAGAATTATTCCCCAAGCCTTAGGCCTTTGACAGAAATGAGGAAGACAGGAGCCTCAGGGAAGGCTATTTATGTGCCCATATTCAAGTTTCTAGGCACCTTGTTTCCCCACTTGAATGGCTATGCCACTATAAACCATCACCTTTGATAAGCCACACAGGTGCAGTCTATACCTTTGGTGGTAGCCCGATGCGGTTAAACCGCTGCCCAACTTTTGGCACTTTCTCTAGTGCAAGCCGCTTGCCCCTGGACTTCACTCGGTCAATGGCACTATAGTTGAAGGTTTCACTGGACAGGTATACTACCTAAAGTGGAAAGAGAAGAGATCCTCAGGTTAGAGTCAAGTTTAAGAAATCAGACAATTATGGCAGAGAATAGATGCTCAGCAATACTATTCCTCTTTTAGGGTAAAGAGAAAGAACGCATTTCTCAACCTTCCCAGTAAGTAGGATGGGGAATATGGCTACTTCAGGCCAACAGAACGTTGATGAAGTGATGTATGTACATCACTTTCAGGCCTGGCCCCTAAAATCTCCCACAATCTTTAGTTCCTACGTCCTAATCTGTGCAGCTGGAAATATGGCCATGCCAGAGCCACACCACAGAAAGACCTCAGATCCCCTGTGACATGAGTGAGTTAGAATCTAGAAGAGCTGCCAAATGGAAATGAACAAGAAGTAAATGCTTATTAAGTATATTAAACCATTGAGATTCAGGGGTTAGTATAGCCAATCATATTAATTACCTTGACTAATAGATACTTCCTTGGTTAGAAGAATAGGCCCAGTGACTATTTTCTTTCTATATACAAATAAATGGCAATTTACTCTATACTCTCTTGTTTCCTTTTAAATTTTGTACTTTATGCAATTGTTCATATTAAAAAAATAAACATTAACTTTTTTTTTCCCCCCCAGTCCTGGGGGTTGAACCCAGGGATTTGTGCACGCTAGGCAATGATCTCGGAAGCTAAGCAGGGTCGGGCCTGGTTAGTACTTGGATGGGAGACCGCCTGGGAACACCAGATATTGTAGGCTTGGGAGAAGGATCCGGCAACCCACTCCCAAAACACCAATCTGCCACTGAAAACCCTATGAATAGCAGGGAAGCACTGACAATTGTGTTTTGTCTGCTGTACATAGGGTCATGATGAGTGGGAAATCGACTTGATGGCACCTAACAACAACAAGGCAATGCCCTCAGTCTCTTTTTAATTTCTTATTTTGAGGGAGAATCTCATTAAGTTGCAGAGGCTGCCTCTGGCCTCGAACTTGTGATCCTCCTGCCTCAGTCTCCCAAGTAGTGGGATTACAGGCATGTACAATAGCACCTGGCCAACATTTTAACTTGTAATGGACTTCTATATTAATGCAGAAACTATACTTGGAATGTTACACAAGAAGCTAGTAACTGCCTCTGAGGAAATTAACTGAGTAGCCAGGAGACAGGAGGAGTGACAGGAGGTTGAATTACTTTTCTCCATTGACTCCTCTTTCTGTGCCTTCTGACTTCTGTACTAGATATATACATTGCTTATTCTAAACAAATTGTAATGGGCCATCAATACCACACCTGATTGTCAAATTGCAGTGTTTCATTGTATTCCATGTGTTTCCATTATTATTCTTATCCTATTATATTATGATTACCCATTCATGTATCTAACCTCTTGAGATTTAAGGAAGCAAACATCTTATTCTCATTAGTATCCCCAGCACCTAACATAGTGCCTGACAATGCTCATTAAATATTTAAATGAATGAATGAACGAGTTATAAGCTTCTTTCAGAGAAGACAACAAGTAGGTTTTAGCATATAAATACCTTAAATCAAATTTATAAAAACTTCTTTTCCTAAGCCTTGCAAAATTCATTACAAATAATTATTTTGCTCATGAACCTTAGAGGCAAAACAATTCCCCTCCATCTATCCCTCCCTCTCTCCATCCAGTGTTAAGAGGGTTCCTAAAATTAATGTGCAAGTTAAAGGTACTGTAGTAGGCACTCCCTAACTTACAAAACAGGAAACTCAGGCACAGAAATGAAGGAAAAAGGGCTTTTCTAAGGTTACATTGCCAGTTTCCACTATGAAAACCCTGGCTCTATCAAGCCATAAGTATCCTTTCCCTCCTATCAGATTTATTTGTAATCATTCTTTCCCCACAAAATCACTTTTTCCCTATGACTAATGAAATTATCATCATCTGAAACCTCACAGGAACAGAGAGCAGAAATAGCCCGTAAGTGACAATTAGAACCTTACTATTTGAAGCTTCCTCACATGAGCCCCATTTCCACAGTGACAGATGCTTTAATCAACTGAATAGAATCCTGTAGGAGAGGCAAGGAAAGGAGATATTCTCTTACTATTTTCCAGCAGCTGAATATTAAGCTTGCAAAGTTCTGTCTGATCTCAGTCTCATGGAAGACAATCGTTCTTGCTGTTACTGACTTGTTGCCACAAAAGATCTTCAGGACTCATTAAAGGCTGGCGTTTAGTTCAGTTGGTAGAGTGCTGGTCTGCATTCTCTGAGGCCCTGGATTCAAGCCCCAGCACAGCAAAAATGGGAGAACGACCTGGCAGCCCACTCTCGAAGCAACGCCACTCCCCTAAAAAAACCCAATCAGCTATTGAAAACCCTGTGGGCATCAGAGAAGCACATGGCACAGTGTCTGGGACATGCGTAGGACCACTATGAGTGGGACAAGCCTCACCAGCACCTAACAACAGCAACAACAACAACAGGGAAAACAAACACCAGAAATAAAGGAAGAAAGGAGCTAGGAGAGGGGAGCAGCGACATTACTGATTAGAACAGTGCATAATAACACCCCAAGATAACGTGTGTAGAGAGTTTACATTGTGCCAGGCATGGGCTATGTGCTTTGCATAGATTATCTGGTGTAATCCCCCAGTCACTCTGCAAAGTAGTAACTATTCCTATCCCTATCTTTACGGGGAGGAAACTCTGGGTGGGGCAGGGGGGTCAACTGACTTGCCCCCAGGTTACACAAAGAAAAGCTACCCAGCCAGAATTCAGACTCGAGCCTTCTGATCCTTGAGCACTGCATTTCAGAAGCACTGCAAAGCAAGCAAGCATAGCGTCATGGACACTGCTATTTGCCTAGCAATGGGAGGAAATTATAGAGTGATGAGCAAGGAGCATTTAAAAGAGTTTCTAGAGTCTAGGAGGGGCCTAGTAGGAGGATTTCAGGTTAGGCAGGAGACTAATGAGCATTTTAATTATCACACATGATGTTCAAAGTGTGCTGTTTCACTACCTATACACAGAGAGAGAACCAAAGTATAAAGAGAAGCAATGAGTTGCAAAAAGCCAGGCAGTAAATTTAGTGCCAAATGGGAACAATAAGACTGGTCAAATCTATCTCCACAGACCTGAAGTTAAGGGATCTCTGGTATTGTTTCTCATGATTTGACTTCATTCCCTGATTCAGCTGGTACTTAATGAACAGTTACTATAAATCTAATACTTTGCTAGGTGCTGAGAATGATAGAAAGATAACTTAAGAAGTAGTCTCTGACCTCTAGAAACTTACAAACTAGTTGACTATTTAAGAGTTTAGTGGCAAAAGAGCAGAAATAGTCAAACATAATCACAGTTACTTCTAAAATACTCTAAGAAAACTAAAAAGACAAGTTTGAAGGGAAGTTTTCAATCTGTTGATCAAACTCTTTGCCCATAGTTTGCCATCTAAACCTTTGAAGAAAACTTCAAGCAGTGGTTTTTAATCTAAAGGTATGGTCCCAAGGGGATCAAAGGATACACTTCAACTGGTCTATGAATCTTCTCTCAAAATTATATGCAAAATACTGATTGCAAATATGTGTATTTTTTCTGGGAACAAGACCTATAGTTTCTCTCAATTTCTCAGAGAGTTAAGACCTAGAGTTAAAGACGCTTCTGCAGCCTTAGGGCATCAGATGAGAGTTTCATGTAGGTTGTTACTACATTTTAGCTAGCCACATATTGAGTGGGTGATGATGTGTCCTTAAGTGTTTCGATGCTGACCAGCAAATCCCTTCCCCTCATAATTTTTGGAGAGTTTCATGCAGCACCCTATCGTACAGAGGTTCTTAAACTAGTGTCAGTAAACTCCCTGAAATTGTATGGAATCAATTGTGTGTGTCCCTTGGGATTGCACTCAGGTTTTAGGCATGCTAGGCAAGCACTATACCATTGAGCTATAGGCCCTGGGCAGGACCTCTATTTTGGTTGTTATAGACAAGGTCTATAATTCTACAGCATAAAGGTAGGTGAGGAAAATTCCATGTCAGTTCCCTGCAAGGATTCAGGACAGATTATTTTACTCTAATTCTCAGCACATCCTAAAGTCTTTCTTATCGGACCTTGTATCAGTGCTTTAGCTGATATCAGCTAGTCCATGCTAGATAATATCTAATAGATGTTTTTTTAACTTTATTTATTTATTTATGCAGTACTTAGGGGTTGAACCCAGAGCCTCAAACATACTTTGCAAGCCCTCTACCACTGAGCTGCACCCCCAGCCCCTTTTTTATTTTTTATCTCTAGACAGGGTCTTGCCAGGTTTGTAGGCTGCTTCTGGCACCAAATTTGCTAATCCTCCTGCTCCTGCCTCCAGAACTGCTGTGATCACATGGTGCGGTCTTAGACTATATCTAAAGCTAGGTATGGTGGCATGCTCCTATAGTCCCAGCTACTCTGGAGCCTGAGGCCGGAAGACTGCCTGAGGCCTGAGGCTTGGGCAACCCAAGGTAGGGGGGAGAAAGCAAGAAAGAGAGAAAGAGAAAAAGATACTAATAGTACCTAACTCTTGGCTCAGAAGTTTAAGAGAATAAGTTGTAGAAGTTTCTAACCAGCTTAGGGTTACGAGGGATCCAAAGACCAAGGGAGCCCACAAATATGCATTAGGCATCTGTGAAATTGCTGAAATTGTATGTAAAATCCCTAAGTGTACTCTTCCAAGAATAGCCTCAATCAGATGATCAAATGATGAGCCTAATCCTGCCAACCTCCTCCAGAAGGTTAAGAATCCCAGACTTAAATGGCCTCCACTGGACCCCAATACTCACTAGCAGGGCTCATTGTTGTTAGGTGCCATCGAGTCAGTATCCGACTCATAGCAACCCTACGTATAACAGGCGAAACACTACTGTCAGTGTTTCTCTGCTATTCATAGGGGTTTCAATGGCAGATTGACTTTTGGGAGTGGATTGCCGGGTCCTTTTCCCTTAGTGCCTGGCCCCAGCAAAACTCTGGCCAGGCACTAAAGCTCTCTGGAAATGGGTCACTGACCTTTGTACGAGGTACAATGTTGAGTTCCAGTTTTTGGTCCACCAGGCTGGCCCCTGCCTCTGAAAGATAGCCCTGGTTGAGGACAAGGCAGTCACGGCCAAAACAGCAAGGACAGCACAACTTCTGCAACCACTTGGTCCATTTAGGATTAAGGTGCCCATATGGCTCTTCATTCTTGGGTTTGAAGACAGCAATGATCTTCTACACAGACAAAAGAAAAAGAAATATTAAAAGTGAGTTGGGGGTCTGTGGTGTAACTCAGTGGTAGATCACATACTTAACATTTACAAGCCACTAGGTTCAGTCTCAGCACTAAAAATAAAAAATAAAAAAGAACTGATTAAAGTAGCTACAGACAGCAGAAATGTAAAAAGAAATGAGAGGACACAAGCAGACAATCCCTAGTGACAGACAGAGGTACTCCCAAGCCAGTAAGATATCAGCTTTGTGTGTGCAACTAGGAGACCCACTGACAGAGCTGTGGCCAAAGAAAATTCCAAAGTAATAATTTCTCACAGAAGAATTAACTTATCATGGCTTATATATTATCTGTTCTGCATGCATCCTTGCCTCATTTATACAAGGCCTTTCTTTATAAGGGATGCCAGAAATTTAACACCATCGAAAGCTAATTGGTATATAAATGTATGCTGTTGTTCTGAATCAATTATGTAAAGACTCAAAAGGTAAGTCTTATGCCATGGTACATGCCTCTAATCCCAGAGACTTGGGAGGCTGAAGCAGAAGGGTTGTGAGTTTAAGGCCATAGGCAGCCTGTACAATTCAACAAGACTGTGTCTCAAAAAATAAAAAAGGAACTGGGGGTGTGGCTTAGTGGCAGAGCACCTGTCTAGCATACATGAGGCCCTAGGTTCAACCCCCCAGTACTGAAAAAAAAAAGTTGAAATGACATAAAGCATTATGGAATGAGGTTAAGAAAATTCACCCATCAATGGTTTAATTTCCTCTATCTGCCTTATTATCTCACATCCTGGGTGTTAACAAATCCCTTAAACAAAAAGTTTAGGAAAAACTAAGAAAGCAACCAAAAGGAGGAAAAACAAGTCACAGAAGGAAAAAGAATCTGCTACCTGGTTTGAATAGGGTTCTCTTAAGTAATTCTGGCAGACAAGGCACTAGGACATAAGACACCATGAAGACTGAATCATTCATTCTTCTCTAGCTGACAGAAACTTAAACCTCAAAAATCCTTGAAAATATGGGATGCCTGGAAATGACAGCCCTCCCTCCTGAATGTTTTCTTCTATAGGCCACTCAGCCCCCTGAGATTTTTTAACATTTATTTCACTCCCTCCAGTCCCCAAACTGGCAAGTTAAAGACAGAAAAGCAAATGTGCTAACCAAATGATTCAACTTCATATCATATGACTCTCTTTCTCGCTTGACTCCACCGCCAACTCAGGTTTGTCTGGGTGATAAGACAAGTTCCTGCATATCATTTCATGAGTGACAGGTCACAGTAGACAACATACATCCATCTGCTTCCATTAAGTGAGTATATACTCATATTAGGAATTGACTAAAGTCATATTAGGAATTGACTAACTGGTCACTCTTGAAGCTAGTTCCTTCAAAACATCTTACAAAGATTCCAGAGGGAAAGAGAAATACAGAACTCTCTTCCTCCTTCCAAAATGAATCAACTTATTCTTAAAAACAAACAAACTTATTTACTAAGTAAAACCAATATGTTCATAAGTCTTCAGAATTATCTTTTTATCTAAAGTGGCTGGCATGAAGCCTCCATTCAGTTGTCTTGTCTATGCCTGGTCACCTGGAACCCAGCCTCTGAACATCAAAGCAGCAGTAGTAACAGGGTTACAACTCAAGAGTATGACTGGCAAATCCACTGCAACTCTCTGTGAAACCACAAGGAAATGTGAAACATGCCACAGAATTCAACTCAACTGAGGCACGATGTGGAGTTCAACAAGCTGCACCCCAACACAAAGGAGACCAAGACATTCTGGCTACTAGTAGGGGCTGAAAAATACCAAGACTAAGGCTTAAATGCCTGTAGCCATACCACTGTGGCATCCAATCCCATCAGATCTAGGAGGCTAAGCAGGGGCAGGCCTGGTTAGTACTTGGATGGGAGATTGCCTGGGAATGCCAGGTGCTATAGGCTTGGCAGAAGGACCTGACAACCCACTCCCAAAAAAACAATGTGTCATTGAAAATCCTACCAATAGCAGAGAAGCAGTAACAATACTGTTTCACCAGTTGCTATGAGTTGGATATGGACTCAATGGCACCTAACTACAACAACAAGGCTTAAATACTTCCACTCCAAGAAAGTAGAGGCTGGGATTATTTCGATTGGTAGATAGAGCGCCACTCTGCAGTCTCTGAGGTCCTGGATTCGATTCCCAGCACCGCAAAAATGGGAGAAGGACATGGCAATCCAGTCCCAAGGCAATCCCAAAACAATCAGCCATTGAAAACCCTATGAGGGGCCTGGTGCAGTGGCACATGCCTATAATCCCAGCAGCTAAGGAGGTGGAAGCAGGAGGATTGCAAGTTTGAGACCAGAGGCAGTTTGCGTATCTTAGCAAGACCCTGTCTCAAAAAGTGAAAAAAAAAAAAAAAAAAAAAAGGGGCTGGTGGCTGCAGCTCAGTGGTCCAGCACTTGCAAAGCATGCAAGTGTGAGGCCCTGGATTCAACCCCCAGTACAGCAAAAAAGAAAAAGAAAAAAAAAAAAAAGAAAAAGAAAGAAAACCCTATGAGGGTCGCTGTTGGATAGGACATGAGGGCACCTAACAACAAGAAAGTAGAACTTGAAGGCCAAGACTGCAGCCAAGAATCATTTATAGACTGTCATACTTCTTTATTTCCTTCCACCACAAGGAAAGTATATCACTGATTCTTCGAAGGCATGAGAAATTACGGTCACACAGGAGTTTCATTAAGAAATACTCTCAGGACTACATAAATGAAAGAAATGGAGGGTAGGAAGAGTGGAGGAACACAAGGGTATTCAGAGAAATGAGGAGAAACATTCAGGAGACACTTTCAGGACAAAGCATAGGCTTAGTTCAATTCTGTCTTGCTCAGGACCTAGTTTGTACAAGTATGCAGTGGGTTTCCTAGACAGAGACATAAAACAGCCTCTGGCCTAATTTCCAAAGCTAATGTTCACTTCACATAATCAACTGCTACTGAATAATCAAGAATACTCTCCTCATTCATAGAAAACAAACTCTTAAAACCACTCAAATTAGAAAGACACCCACCAATATTCAGCTGAGAAAGAAAAATGATTGCCTAATTTCTCTCACCATCCTCTCTTCTTTAATAGACTATCAATTCCTTTATTACATCTAGTAGAAAGTTTGGCGCCTATATTTTGAAAACTGCTTTCCTTAACATACACTTACTAATCTCCCTGTTTAACAAAGGAAGTGAAGTACAGTTAGCTTAAGTAGTAGCAGGCCATGAAATTGGGAATGCAAACAGAATTGCACAAGGAAGCAACAGGCCACTCACTAGCTGGTGTCACGACCCCCAATCAATTACTGGAACCTGGAACTTAGATAGCTTCCTATAGCTAATCAGCAGTAACAAGAAGGAGTGCATTGGGCTATAATAAAAGAGGCCCTTGAACTGGGTACAGCATTGCACACGTGTAGCCCCAGCTACCAAGGAGGCTAAGGCAGGAAGATCAGTTAAGCCCAGAGTTGCAGGCAAGCCTTGGCAACACAGTGAGACCCTGTTTGAAAAAACAAAACAAACCAGGTGGGCATGGTGGCACACACAAGTCATCCTAGCAGGAGGATTGAAGCCAGCCTGAGCTACACAGCAAGACTTTGTCTCAAAACAAACTCTCTTTCCCAGGAACCTAAAATTTAAAGACAGTTCAAATACTCACATTGCATGGTAAAACATACAGAAGAGAACAATAAAACAGCCTTTTTAAAAGTTTGGTACACATGAAGTAGATGGTTCTCAAACTTTTTGGTTTCAAGATTCCCTCCAATTCTTAAAAATATTAAGGACTCCAAGAAGCTTTTGTTATGTGGATAAAAGCTCTATTTATTGTATCAAATTAAAATTGAAATGTTAAAACTATTTAATTCATTTAATAAAAATAAACTCACTATATAATAACATAAGTGATTTTTTTTTTCTTTTCTTTTTTTTTTAGACAGGGTCTTGCTATGTAGCCCAGGCTGGCCTTGAACTCACAACGCTATTGCCTCAGTTTCCTGGAATGATGGACATGCACTACCAGGACTAGCTGGTTATTTTTATGAAAAATAACTCTATTTTCAAAAACTTTTTCATGAGAAGGCTGGCATTTATTTTTGCAAATCTCTGTAATATCTGGCTTAAGAGAAAACTCCTGTATTTTCACATCTTCCTCAGCATTCAATCTTTTCATATCACACATCATGTGTACTCTGAGTATCTCCATTCCACACTCATAAGGAAATGAGAATGAAATAGGCAACTGGGTTTTAAAATTATTATGAAAGTAACTGTTACCTTTGAATCCCAAAAGGGAACTCTTTACAGATCGGATGGGCCACATTCTAAGAACAGCTGTATTCTATATTAGAGACTGAAGAGAAACAGTAGTCTTTAACTTAGCTACTTTGGTAGATGTTGCTGTTGTTAGGTGTCAACAAGTCAAGTCCGACTTACAGTGACCTTCATAGGGTTTTCAATGGCTGATTGTTTCCAGATTGCTCCAAGAGTGAATTACCACGTCCTTCCATTTTTGCGGTGCTGGGGATGGAACCTGGGTCCTCAGACAGTATGGAATGGCACTCTACCAACTGAGCTAAACCTGAGCCCCTTTAAGCAGCCTTATTTACATGTTAACTTTTACAAAAGGGAAGAATGGGCTATTCCAAATATATGAAACTCTGAAAGAAAACAGAGTTCAAACAGAATGTAGTGAAAGAGACAGCATGTACTTATTTTCCAACCCCCTGCCATCAACCTAACCTAACTTACCCATTATAACTTGTGGCTTGCAACAGATCCTT
This sequence comes from Pedetes capensis, assembly GCA_007922755.1. NCBI lineage: Eukaryota > Metazoa > Chordata > Mammalia > Rodentia > Pedetidae > Pedetes > Pedetes capensis. Next base: position 85,341 of record VMDO01006626.1, read on the forward strand.
ATATCAGACAGTAGATGAAACTTAAAAATCTCAAGGCCTTCATCTGTAGAAAATGGACAAAGTTGATTTCCTCAATGTTTTAGTAAAAGAATTTTATACTTTGTGATGCCTTATTTGGTGATGGCTATCAGTATGGTTCTCAACCAAGTGGAAAGATAAAAGAATTTCTTGAGCCAGGCTTGGTGGCGCACCCCTGTAATCCTAGCAACTTGGGAGGCAGAGGCAGGAGGATTGCAAATTCGAGACCAGAGGCAGTCTGTGTAATTTAGTAAGATCCTGTCTCAAAAAGTAAAAAAAAAAAAAAAAAAATAGGCTGGAGGTGCAGTTCAGTGGTACAGCACTTGCAAAGCATGCAAGCACAAGGCCCTGGTTCAAGCCCAATACCACAAAAAAGAAAAAAAAATTTTTTGCTTGGAGGGCATACATAGTTGGAAGCAGCACACTTGATATTTTAACAATTTTATATTTAAAAATTTGTAAAAGATGTCAATTTCATTATAAACTCTTGGTGGATAAAGTATGTTTAAAAGCTTTTAAATCACTGATAGGAAGACAGGTTCCTAAGAACATCTGGTCAGTATCTTGCAATGTCATTGTTATTGTGATGCAAATACCAATTACCATTACAAAAATGAATTATTATTCTCAATAGTTATAAAAACATCTTCACAAAATTATACTACTTTTGCCTTATGCAATGTCATGTATCCAAGAAAACCTAATCCAGAAGTTAGTTGGTATATAATTTAGAAACAAAATGAAACAAAAAATCGTTTGAGCTCCCACTAAGCACCGGGGGCTTTCATGTGTGATATCTCATTTAATCCTCTTAAACTAGTAAATCACATGCTGTTCTATGATTCTTGGCAACATGAACATCTAGTATTACTGGCCACACAAAAGAGAAAATGTTCAAAAAATATATCTGTGGTAGAGTAAACCTAAGACCTGAAGTGCAAGGATGTAAGCAAGGCATGGTAATGTGAGTACACTCCACCACAACTTCTAATCTAGCATTTTTCCATCTTACTGTTCCAGTTCCTCACTTGCTCATCCTGTGGCAGAAACTATCCTTAATCGGGAAATGGAATCAAGGCTGTCATCTTCAAGAATCTTTTAGGCTAAGTTTCAAAAGTAACTATCACAGAAACTACTAGTTCCCTCAATCCGTTCCTCTTTCTACTCTGGACATAAGACTCATGATTTTTAGCTGGTCAAGATAAAAACTATAGTACTCAGCCAACTACTGCAACTATGTTCTGGACAACAGAACATACGCAGAAGAGTCTGGTGAAACTTCTAGGAAAGGCACTAAAGGGTAAAGACATTCTTTCTCTCCCTTCCCTTCTTCCTACTGGCTGACAAGCAAACAAGATGTCTGCAGCCTGAGCAACCATTTTGGAAAATGAAATGGAAGTAATGCATTAAGAACAGATGAATCCTGGATGGAAGGAGCCTGCATCCACAATGAAGTGAAATCCCATGCCAACCCTGAGTAGCCTACATGCTTCCCTTACATAAGAAATAAATTAACCTTTTTTTTATGTCATTACTATCTAAAAATATGTCGCACATAGCCAGATTCAATACTAACCATACAAGCCAGGAATGGTGGCACATAACTGTAATGTTGGCACTTGAGAGGCCAAGGTAGGGGGTTCGAGAGTTCGAATACTGCCTGAGCTACATAGCAAGATCTTGTCTCAAAAATAAATACAATGTACTAGTAGTACTAACCAATACAGTAGCTGAAAAGAGAAACCACCAATTCAGATGACTGAGGCAGCAGAGCACTGCAGTTAGAAGCATGACCTCTAGAGCCAAAATGTCTCACTCTACCACTTACTACCTGTGAGACTTTGTGCAAATTAGTTATTGTATACATGAGCATTGTCACCTGTGGGGATAATAATAGTACACGTTTGAAGGTAGTTATGAGGATTAAAATAAGCAACTATTTGTAAAGCACTTAAAAGAGTACATGGCATATAATAAATGCTATGTAAGTATTTGTTAAACAAAATAAACATATTTGGAGCAATGTCAAAGGTGACAATACCTACAGCGAATCTGGTGGGCCAGTCTAACTCTCTACAGTCTGCATAGGTAGTGGGTCCTCTGTTTTAAACCACATTTTCCTCAGTGGGTACAGTCAGTTACATTAGTAAGTTTTGCTGAGCATCACTGTGTTGATTTCCCCTCTAACAACAAATAACTGGCCAGGTAATTTTAGAGACTGCAATCCTGAAAATCATCAGGAAACATACCTGGGGTCTGTCATTTTCTGTGTATGTACTGAGGTGGTAGAACTTTACCTGCCAGGAAGACTAGAGAGATCCTATTACTCCCACCTGTCAGAGCAGCAGATCACTTCTCAGCTGACCTGACATACTTACAAAGGAGCTGTAACAATGTCATGAAAGAAAACAAACCAAAATCTTCTTCCTCCTGCCCTATAAAAGATTCTGTTAGCCCATTCTTACTTCAGCAAACAAGCTAAACTCACCCCCTCCAAAACCCCCAAACAACTCACATCTTGATTCTCATTCTGCTCCCAAATAAAAAAGATGAAAGCATCTTGCTGACTTTTTTTTTCCCCTGACACTTAACCCTCAGGACATCTTTTTTTGCTTCTATAAATGATGGTTCCCACTGGAGCATTCAAGCTCCCTTATTTAAGGGTCTTGGAAAGAATTATTACTCTCAAAGCTTTCCCCAACCCAGTTTATGTAAACAGAGTTGAAACAGAACTCCTCTCTGATTCTTGATAATTTAGGAACACTCACAATGAGTATCTGAATCATTAAATGAACCTGACCAAGAGCTATAAGTCACAGCCCATCCTGGACACTCAGGACTCCTCTATCACAACAGTACATTACCCATCTAAAGAGTTCACACAGGAGAGATGAAGGGAAATTTTAAGGGAACTTTGACACTCATCATTTTAATACATGTAACAATAATACATCTTTCCAAAGAACCATTCTGGCACATCTGAAAACTCCAATAAGAAAAACTTGATATTTCTTGAAACATCATTCTCCCAATATTTTGACCTGAGTCAAATGCTTTAAATTCTTCTGGAATTCTCAAAAGGTTAAAGGTGACGTCTCAACTACCCTGGTCACCTCATTCCCTAGCCCATCGATTTTCATTCCCTTTTCTACATATGCAGGGGACAAAATAAAGGTCAGCAAAACTCTGTCTTAGCTGAAAAGTAAATTGTTCATAGTCCTGGGAAGAAAAAGTAAAAGACAGCTGACAGTCCCATGTCTTTAAAACTCCACATTCTAAAGTGAGGAACCATGAAAAATAATTTGAACCTTTTCCCAGAAATGAGCAATAATCAGGACAGATGAAACTCGTGAGTCCACCCACGCCATCACCAACAACTGCCGCAAGAGACCCGGGACCGTGGCAGAAGACACCCCCACAAGACAAAAGGCTGGAACTGAATCCTCAGAGCCCCTGATGGGTCACCCATCCTCCAGAACAGCGACACATTGCTTCAGTCCAAAAAAGAGAGCAGGCCCAAAGCTCCAAATATGTAGGCCAATGCCCGAATGCAGTCCCAATGGTTTAAAGCTAAGGAACTTACTGGAAAACTGCACCTACCGGGGCCTCTCTGTGCACAGGCAGATTGCCCCAACACACAGCTGGGTCCCTGGCCTGTATCTGGTCAGTTTCCTCTTTTCATTTTCCGCTCATGCCTCCCCGACCAAAAAGGTTCTGATTTATTTCTTCATTCCGCCGCGCTTCCCTATCTCCAGTCTTCAGAGGCATCCCAAATCCCACTAGGGGCAGGCACTATGAAGTTTCTCTTTTGCAGCTTTTCCATTCCCCTTCTCCCCCTGGCTGTGAGAAACCCCAAACTCCCCCAGAGCCCCACCCGCCCGGCGCGCGCGGATGGTCCCCGCCCCCGCTCTCACCCCCTGAGGGTCCTTGACAAAGTAGCTTCCGCTAGAGCCCTGGTAGATGCGCTCCGGGAAGATGCAGCGTTCGATGGCCACCTCGGCCTGCCGCACCACAGCCTCGAACTCGGGATCCTCCGGGAACTCGTTCCGCTGACGGTGGGCCTGCGCAGCGTGTGCCGCCGCCGCAGCCTGGGCGGCCAGGGCTTGGGCCTGCGCCGCCACCGTGTGGGTCTGGTTCTGGGCCGCCGCGCCCCGGGCCCGGTCTAGCAGGGGCTGCCGCTCCCGGTCGTGGCCCGGAGAGCCGGGCGGAGAGGGGCCCGAGCCGGCGGCCGCCACGCGGACCGCGCCCCCTGGGACCTGCGGAAATTGAGCGCCCGAGCCCGAAGGAAAGGTGTACTCCGGGGGTAGGGTCCGTAAGGGGGACACCAGTGGGCTCGTCTCGTCCATCCCTCAGGCCGCCGGCTCGCGGACCCAGCGCACTCCACACAGCCGAGCTCGAAGCCGCGACCAATCCGCGGCACCCCCCACCTCCTGCCCGGCCAACCAGGGCGCGGTGTCTCGGTGGCCCCGCCCCTAGCCTGCCCTGTTTACTTGGCGACGAGTAGGCACGGCCCCTCGCGCGCCAATAGTGGCCAATCAGAACCTGCTCCTACGCAATTGCGGCCTCCGCATTTTTTCTCCCCGTCACCTCCTGTGAATACTGCGCACGCTCCAGGAGCCAAACCCGGGTCAGTCACGCCTTCGGCCCGCTGCCATCCCAGCCCCGCCCTTAGCTTCCAATTGGCTGACGGCCTTTGGGCGCTTTCATAACAGCAGTTTTGCTATTAGTCACTCATTAGTTGAGCGCCTACTGGGAAGAGGCTGTGAGGCAGGGGCGGGGGCGGGCCGGGACGGAATTCTCATTTTTTAAAAAATCACTAATTAAGCGCCTACTATGTTCTAAGTAGCCTGCAGCCCTACCACTGTGGCCTCTGATCCTGTCAGATCTTGGAAGCTAAGCAGCGTAGAACCTGGTTAGTACTTGGACGGGAAGACCGCGTGGGAGTACCAGGTGCTGTAGGCTTGGGAAAAGGACCTGGCAACCCACTCCCAAAAAATAATTAGCCATTGAAAGCCCTATGAATAGCAGAGAGGCGCCGACAATAGTGTTTCGTTTGTTATACGTAGGGTCGCTATGAGTCAGACACCGACTCCACTGCACCTAACAACGACGACAAATAGGTAATTATTTAAACTATTCGTCATCCCTCATATCCTTCTGTGCCCGGTCCTGAGTTACCTCTGGGTGTCTGGGTCCGCAGTTGGTTGGTTCCACATCACTTCTCTATCTGCTCTCTAAACTACCTGTGGCCCTGCCCATGCCTGGTGCCTCTGTGTTTGGCTCACTAGGTCCTTGGTTGCCCAATTTAATCCTGTGTCCCTTCAGCCATGAAAGTTGCTCTCTGTTCTCCACAGGCTATAATCCTCTGATTGGTGTACCTTTTTCCCAATGATTTAATTACACACTTCCTTTAGGACTCCAAGCCAATAGCACCTGGTGTTTCCACTAGATCTCCCATCCAAGTACTAACCAGGTCTGACTCTCTTTAGCTTCTGAGATCTAATGGGATCTGATGCCACAGTGGTACTACTGCAGGCAATTACCTAGTTAAGTCCATGGAATAAGCTGGGAACCATGGCCTTTGCATGTAATCCCAGCTACTCAGGAGGTTGAGGCAGGAGGATCACAATTTCCAGGCCAAAGGCAGCATAACCAATTTATGTCTTGAAAATTAAAAAAAAAAAAAGAAAAGAAAAGGTAGGGATGTGGCTTGATGGTTCAAGCACTTGCCTAGTATAAATAAATTTTTTTTTCTTTACTGGAGGTTGAACCCAGGGCCTTGCGCTTGCATGCTTTGCAAGTGCTGTACCACTGAGATGCACCTCCAGCCCACTTTTTTATTTTTTTTTACTTTTTGAGACAGATCTTAGATAAATTATGCAGACTGCCTCTGGTCTCCAGCTTTTGATCCTCCTGCCTCTGCCTCCCAAGTCACTGGGATTACAGGCATGCACCACCGCATCCAGCTAATAAATATTTTTTAAAAAAATTTAAAAGGAGAATGGTGCACAGCTCAGTGGTAAAACACTTGCCTAGCATGCATGAGGACCTGAGTACTGGGGGGTGGGGGGAGCAATCAATTCATGGACTACTACTTCAGCTAAAATCTGTACCTAACACTGTCTTCCAGAGTGTGGAATGTAGTGGACAGAACCATGGGCTTGGGAATCAGAGCTATGTGAGTTTGAATCTTGGCTTTACAATGATTACTTAGGACAAGATACTTAATCTCTCAGTCTCAGTTCCCTCATCAATAAAATGGGAATAATCATCTCTACCTCACTTGATTAACTTGAATCTATGTAAAGCAATGTATGTAAAGAATGTATGTAAAGCAATTAGCATAGTTTTTAGTACATAAGACAGAGTTATACCAAAAAGAATTGGTAGATGATCAACCATATAGAGGTTGTATATGATCAGGAACCAATGGTACTGAGGAAGAAGGAAGTTGCCTTCAAGGCATTGGCAAAACATAAGCTCTAGGAATTGATGGAATACCAATTGAGATGTTTCAACAAACAACTTCAGCACTGGAGGTGCTCACTTGTCTATGCCAAGAGATTTGGAAAATAGCTACCTCACCAACTGACTAGAAAAGATCCATATTTGTGCCTATTCTCAAGAAAGGGGAGCCAACCAAATGTGGAAATTATTGAATGATATAATTAATATCACACACAACTAAAATTTTGATGAAGATCATTGAAAAGCAAATGCAGCAGTGTATTGACAGGGAACTGCTGGAAAATCAAGCCAGATTCAGAAGAGGGCATGGAACCAGGGACATGATTGCTGATGTCAGATGGATATTAGCTGAAAGCAGAGAATACCAGAAAGATGTCTTTATTTTATTGACTATGCAAAGGCATTTGACTGTGTGGATCACAAAAAAATATGGATAACATTGTGAAGAATGGAAATACCAGAACACTTAATTATACTCATGAGGAATCTATACATGGACCAGGAGGCAGTTGTTCAAATTGAACAAGGAAACACTGCTTAGTTCAAAGAGATTAAAGGTGTGTGCATCAGGGTTATATCCTTTCACTGTACCTCTTTAATATCTATGCTGAGCAAATAATCTGAGAAGCTGGACTTTACAAAGAAGAACATGGCATCAGGATTGGAGAAAGATTCATTAAACAACCTGAGTTATGCAGATGACACAACTTTGCATGCTGAAAGTGAAGAGGATTTTAAACATTTAATGATGAAGATCACAGAACACAGCATCTCAACATCAAAAAAAAAAAAATCCTTACAGCTGGGTCAGTAAACAACTTCATGATAAATGCAGAAGAGATTGAGACTGTCCAAGATTTTGCTTTACTTGGTTCCACAATCAACACTCACAGAAGCAGCAGTCAAGGAGTCAAAAGACACATTGAATTGGGAAAAATTATTGTGAAAGGCCTCTTTAAAGTGTTGAAAAGTAAAGATGTCATACTGAAGATGAAGATGCACCTGATTTGTGCCATGGTGTTTTCAGTTGTGTAATATGGTTGTGAAAGCTAGACTTTGAATAAGGGAGACAGAATAACTGATGCTTTGGAATTATGGTGCTGGAGATGAATATTGAATATACCATGGGCTGCCAAAAACTCCAACAGTTCTGTCTCAGAAAAAGTGCAACCAGAGTGTTCCTTGGAAACAAAGATGATTAAACTGTATCTTATGTATTTTGGACATGTCACAAGGGATCAATCTCTGGAGAAGGACATCATGTATGGGAGAGCGGTGAGTCAATGAAAAAAATAAGAAGACCCTCAACTAGATGGATTGACACAGTGTCTGCAGCAATAGATTTAAACATAAAAAAGATCATGTGCATGGCACAGTGTCAGTGAGTGTTTTGTTCTATTGTACATCGGATCACTATGAGTTGGACTCCACAGCACCTAACAACAACTAGTATATAAAAAGCACTCTGCCGGGTGTGGTGGCACACGCCTGTAATCCCAGCGGCTTGGGAGGTGGAGGCAGGAGGATCACAAGTTCAAGACCAGAGGCAGTCTGTGTAACTTAGCGAGACCCTGTCTCAAAAACTGAAAAAATGGGCTGGGGGTGCTTCTCGGTGGTCCAACACTTGCAAAGCATGCAAGCTAGAGGCCCTGGGTTCAACCTCCAGTACCACCACCAAAAAAAAAAAAAAAAAAAAAAAAAAAAAGCACTCAACAAATATTAGCCTCTTCAGGAGGATCGCAAGTTGGAGACCAGAGGCAGTCTACGTAACTTAGCGAGACCCTGTCTCAAAAAGTAAAAAAATGGGCTGGGGATACAGCTCAGTGGTCCAGCACTTGCAAAGCATGCAAGCATGGGCCTTGGGTTCAACCCCCAGTACCAAAAAAAAAAAAAAAAAAAGCCTCTTATCACTGCTGAGGTAATTGTTGATGTTTTTCTGCTTCAAGTAAACCAGCAGACTAGAGGTATGAATTTTTACAAAAGATGATCAGCCAACATAGTCACCAATATTTCCTAATCTTTCTTTCTTGAGTCAAATGGTTGCCACAGCTCATTGGAATGCTAAATTGAAAGAACTGTTGTTTAACTGTACTTATGGGAACATCTTAAACTTTTTTATTTTTTTGTCAAAACATTCTAGGGCTGGGGGTGTAGCTCAGTGGTAAAGCACTTCCCTGTTGTTGTTGTTGTTGTTAGGTGCTGTCGAGTCGGTATCCGACTCATAGCGACCTTCATAGGGTTTTCAATGGCAGACTGTTTCGGGATTGCCTTGGGAGTGGATTGCCAGGACCTTCTCCCATTTTTGCGGTGCTGGGAATTGAACTCGGGACCTCAGAGACTGTAGCGTAGCGCTCTACCAACTGAGCTAAATCCCAGCCAAAGCACTTCCCTAGCATGCATAAAACTCTGGATTCCATCCCCAACATAGCAAAAAATAAAATAAAGTAAACCATTCTAGGAAAACATACATGTAGGATTCCATTGTCCCTTTCAGTTACCACTAATGCATTTTTTTTGTGTGTGTCTAGACATCAGATAATTAGGTGATGCCTGTTTCTTGTGTCCCAGGGCCCACAGTTTTCACCAGTCATCTGGTTTGGGTCTTCTTGCTCTACCTGGACTGAAATTGTGGGTGGGCAAAGGGAACTCCTCCCAAAATTGATTTTAGGCAGCTACTGTGTTTCTCAGCATTTGATAGCAATGACTGGTGGGAGCAGATAGATTGGGGTGGCTGCAGCAGATTGGGCAATAGGAGCAAGTGGCCCCCTTTAGTGTTGTAGCTCTTATGTAGGTCAAAGGGATCAGGAGTGCTTGGCCCATAAGTGTTACAGTTTTTATGTAGGTTGAGGAATTGGAAATCCTCAACAGCATCAACAGCAACTGGTATTGCAGCTTCAGGGAGGGCTTTGGTATCCAGATCCTCAATTTGACAGCAGCCAGTGTTAACAGCTCATGAGGCCAGGGTGTCTGAGACCCTTAGCCCAAAAGGCTTGACAGGTGTCTGGAACTCTTCTAGCGACCCGGGGCTGCAGTTTCTCCTCTCTGGCTCTTTATAGCATTCTGTTTTTCTTCAGCCCCAGCTCTTCTCACCCTCTTTTTACTTCTGCCATCCATCTTCTTCCTGCTTTGCTTGCTCTTCTGGAACTGTTCAGCTGCCTCTTAGTACTGCAAGCACTGTCACTGTTGCTGTCATTCAGGAAACAGCAGTCACCACACTTCTGCTGCTGCAGCTCATTTGCTGTTGACAACTGCCTCTTTTGCAGATGTCAGTGTCTTGCATTTACTTTTGCTAGTCAATTAATGTAGTCTGCCCCTTTAAAGCCATGGTTCTCATTGCCCTTCCCTACTGGCCACTGTCCTGGCTCCATTGCAGGTGTCCTTTGAGCTGCAAAGGGGGATGGAACAAAGCCCCAGTCTACTTCTTGTTGGCTGTAGTGGGGTGGGCGAGCCTTTAGGGCTCCTGCCTACCTCCAATGAGAGCAGCTTCCAGCCCCCACTGCCAGTTATTGAGACCACAGGAAGCAGAAGCCACTACCACTGCCGCCTTTCCTTCTTTCATCAAGTCACCAGCTCAGCCACATTGCTCAAGAGAAGCCTTTCATTGGGCCTGCTGTTGCAACACTGAGGAAGGGAGCATGGAAGGATGTCTCCCAGTCACTTGAGAAAGCCTTCTTAAAGAGCCAGAACCGGGATGTTTGCACCAATCACAGTGCTTCTGTCATGCAAATACAGGTTTGTATTTACACCAGTCACAGCATTGCTCCTTTGCACTAGTCACAGCAGTCCCTCTTCTTGGTCACCAAGAGAAGTGCACCCCCTTGATTGCAGGGAAAGTTCAGTGCAAGCTGCTTAAAATAGTTGTAGTTGGGGCCACACCCTTGGAGCTAGAGCAAGTAGTAACAGTTGTGTAGTTTCCTCAAGATGCCTACGGAGTGTTTACCAGGTGCTGGTGTGAGAATGGCTTGGCTGGACAATTCTTAAAACAGCCAGAGGCACAAAGGAAAGCCCACTAGCTGCCAATTGGGGAATCAGGTCATCCCAAACCCTAACACCAGTGCTTCCTCTCAGAAAAACAAGCAGCAGAAACACTCACAGTGTATTAACAATAATGCATTCCCATCAACCCAAGGAAAGGTGGGTCCTGCTCCTCTGTCTCATAGCCAAGGAAATGATTTCTTGGTATCATTCATCTCATTTAGCCCATGAGATTCAAATTATGGTCAAGCAAATTCTCAGACTTAGCATTCTCACTGAAATTCTGAGTTTTTTCTTTATGGAAACCTCTTCAGAATTTATTTCTGTATCTACCTCTTAGAACTTGATTTCCCTTTTACTGAAATGAGTGTTAATACATCCCTACTATACATGAAAACTGAGCACTAACCAAATGCTAAGTATGTGCCAGGCATTGCTTTAAGTGTATTACATGGATTAACTCATATAATTGGTATTACAACCCCTATTATGTTGGAAACTGGTGCCCAAGGAAGTAAATTGCATATGATCATTCAACTGGTAAGTGGCAGGGATGGATTCAAATCTAAGCAGACTGGCTCCATTCTTTTAACATTATAGTATATTGCTTCCTGTTAAATATCCTTATGAAATATGTCATATTCACCCCCTTTCTTTTCATCTCCACTGATGCCTCATTGGTTTTGAGACTTTTAATATGTCTTAGTTACATTATTACAATAGCTTATGTGTTTGTCTGCTTCCAATTTCTCTCTCTCTGATCATCTCTGGGTACCACTGCCAGATTAATTTTCTTTCCTTTATTTTTATTTTTTGTAGTACTGGGGGGGGGGGGGTGTTGAACCCAGGGCCTCATGCATACTTTGCATGTGCTCTACCCTTGAGCTGCATCCCCAGTCCCTTTTTTTTTTTTTCACTTTGAGATACAGTCTGGCTAAATTGCACAGGGCCTGCCTCTGGCCTTGAGTTTGAGATCTTCCTGCTTCCACCTCCCAAGTTGCTGGGATTATAGGCATACGCCACTGCTCCCAGCTAATTTTCTTAAAATACTGGTTTCATTATGTCATTCTGGCCAAGAAACTACAAAACATACTTTTTTTTTGTCATGCTAGGGATCTAACCCAAGGCCTTGCACATGCTAGACAAGTGCTTCACCACTGAGCTACATCTTCAGCTCGTATTTATCATTTTAACCATTCATAAGTGTACAATTCAGTGGCATTAAATAAACATTCATAATATTGTGTCACCACACATTATGAATACTTGGCTATCTATACCTTAAACTTCTATTATCCCAACAAAATCTCTGCTTTTTTTTTTTTTTTCAGTACCAGGGGTTGAACGCAGGGCCTCACATGTGCATGTTTTGCAAGTGCTGCACCACTGAGCTGCACCCTTAGCCCATTTTTTTACTTTTTGAGACAAGGTTTCATTAGATTATGCAAACTGCCTCTGCACTTGAATTTTCAATCCTCCTGCCTCTGCCTCCCAAATTGCTGGTATTACAAGCTTGTGCCATCGCGCCTGGCTTAAAACTCTTCATCTTTAAACAATAACTCTCTCTTCCTCTCTACCCACAGCACCTGGTAACCTCTCTTGCACTTTCTCTTCTATCAATTTGCCTCTTCAAGAAACTACATTTTACTTGGTGTGGTGCCTCACACCTGTAATGCCAGCACCAAGGAGGCTAAGGCAGCAGGATCAACACAAGTTTGAGGCCAGCCTGGTCTACATAGCGAGTTCCAGGCCAGGTGGGCTACACAGTGAGTCTCTATTTCAAAAAGAAACACAAAAAATGCTTTCTTTAAAAAAAAGAAAGAAAGAAAGGAAAAAAGAAACTACATTTTACAAACTGTATCTTCTCCCTAATTTGCAGATGTCTCCAAAATTTGGCTTCATGCAATATATTTAATTTTACTTCTTTATATTTTTAAATATATATTCTCCATTCTAATAAGATCTATTTCCTTGACAGTCCATTCTGTCAACCACTGGAATTTTATCTATATTCAGCATCCCACAGTTTAGCATATATAACTACTGGGTGTTTGTACTGGATTGAATCTTATACATCTGCTGGTTCAATTTCATTTACAGGATACAGAGCTTAATAATTTACTCAAAGTCATACTCAATAAGTGACAGTGATAGAATGTGAACCCATAATCTATGTCTTTTTAACAACTTTACCATATATTTTACATTGTATTCTCATGAAAGTTCTGGGGAGCCTATCATCATCATCATCATCATCATCATCATCATCATCACCACTATTATTTACTAGTCTACAGATGAAGAAATCATCATCATCATTATTATTTTCTAGTCAACAGATGAAGGAATCCCAAACAAGAAAACCAATTTGAAGCAATGTGCTTACTCTCTTCAGGCGCTGGTCTTCTCTTAATAATAGAGCCCTAGGTTTTTCCACTGCAGCAGTAGCCCTGTGGCATCCGATCCCATCAGATCTCGGAAGCTAAGCAGGGTCGGGCCTGGTTAGTACCTGGATGGGAGACCGCCTGGGAACACCAGAAGCTGTAGGCTTGGGAGAAGGACCTGGCAACCCCCTCCCAAAAATCAATCTGCCATTGAAAACCCTATGAACAGCAAAGAAGCACTGACAATAGTGTTTCCCCTGTTGTACAGAGGGTCGCTAT